>JAINVK010000463.1:0-33271 GCA_030068075.1 Paguma larvata
CTCTGTCTCTCGGTTACGCATCCCAGCACCCACCGTGAAGCCGCTCCGGCTTCTCCGGGCCCGGAGGCCCTGTCCCGCCTCCCGAGCAGAGGGCCCACTCCGCAGTGTCCCTCTGCCCTCTCCCCAGCCGGCACCGGGGCCACTCTCCTGCGGTGGCCACGCCGAGCTGGCCCCTGCGGGGGACCCGCGCAAACAGGGCTGCGGAGACGAGCCGTCGTCCTCTGCTGGCCCTGCGGCCCCTTCTCTCCCCTTCCGAGCGCCTCAGCGTCCCCCCTTCTCATGGCAGAAATGGAGGTGGAGCCGGCCAGGAAGGGAGAAAAGCCGGAGGAGGAGGGCGCAGCGGCCGCCGAGGTCAAGGAAGAGGGCCCACCGCTGGAGAAGGGGGAGGCCCCCGAGGAGAGCGAGAGTCCGCCAGCACGGACTCCGGCCAGGAGCTGGGCGCCGAGGCCCGGGCCCGCGCTCGGGCACCTACGGCGACCGTACGGAGTCCAAGGCCTATGGCTCGTCATCACACAAGTGTGGGAGGTGTGGCCCTCTCTGCACCCTCCCCCGATGCTGCAGCACCCCCCCCCCCCCACCCGGCTCCGTGTCCCTGACACACTCTCCCCGCCCCGCCCCGCCCCGCAGGAACTGCGGAAGGAGTTCACGCACACCGGCAAACTTCAAGCGGCACATCCGCATCCAACACGGCGAGAAGCCCTTCTCGTGCCGGGAGTGCAGCAAGGCCTTCTCGGACCGGCCGCCTGCAAGGCCCACGAGAGACGCACAGGTACGCCGCCCCGGCCGCACCCCCGCGGGGCCCCGGCCTCAGGGAGCCCAGCGACCGTCCCCTCTCCCTGTCGCCCTGTGACCACCAGCCCGCTGAAGCCGTACGGCTGCGAGGAGTGCGGCAAGAGCTACCGGCTCATCAGCCTGCTGAACCTGCACAAGAAGCGGCACTCGGGCGAGGCGCTACCGCTGCGGGGACTGCGGCAAGCTCTTCACCACGTCCGGCAACCTGAAGCGCCACCAGCTGGTGCACAGCGGCGAGAAGCCCTACCAGTGCGACTACTGCGGCCGCTCCTTCTCCGACCCCACTTCCAAGATGCGCCACCTGGAGACCCACGACACCGACAAGGAGCACAAGTGCCCGCACTGCGACAAGAAGTTCAATCAGGTGCGCGACGCCGCCGCGGGGCGGGTGGCGGGCAGACAGGGCCCTGCCCCCGCCGAGCTCTGACCGCTCTGCTGGGGAATCTGGGGGTGGGGAGGGGATTAGGGCCCCCAAAGAACCAGGCGGGGGTGGGAGTGGTTTTCCCCTTGCCACCTCCGGGACCTGGAACATTCCACGGGTCTCGAGGACGGACCGAGCAGTCCACGGGCCCGGGAGGGGGCCGAGAACCCCTTGCTCGCTGGCGGGAGGGGCGGCCGAGCTGGGGCGGTCGGGCGGCCCCTCTGACCCCTGCCCGGGCGCAGGTGGGGAACCTCAAGGCCCACCTGAAGATCCACATCGCGGACGGGCCCCTCAAGTGCCGGAGTGTGGGAAGCAGTTCACCACCTCAGGTAGGGCCGGGGCTGCCCAGGCGGCCCTCCCTCCTGCCCCCTTGTGCCCCCCCCCCCCCGTGGCACGTCACGCGCACCCCCGCCTGCCTCCCACTGCAGGGAACCTCAAGCGGCACCTTCGGATCCACAGCGGCGAGAAGCCCTACGTGTGCGTCCACTGCAGCACGGCAGTTCGCGGACCCCGGCGCGCTGCAGCGGCACGTCCGCATCCACACAGGTGGGCGGGCGCCCGGGGGCCCGGGTCGGCGCTGGGGGGGGGAGCGCGCGCCGACACCCGCGCTCCCGTCCGCCTGTCCCCAGGCGAGAAGCCGTGCCAGTGTGTGATGTGCGGCAAGGCCTTTACCCAGCCAGCTCCCTCATCGCGCACTCAGTGCGCCAGCACACCGGCGAGAAGCCCTACGTCTGCGAGCGCTGCGGCAAGAGGTCCTGCCTCCCTGCCCCGCCCTTCCGTCCCTCGCCCCCCCGCCCCCCCCCCCCCCCCCCCACCCCCCCCCCCCCCCCCCCCCCCCCCCCCCCCCCCCCCCCCCCCCCCCCCCCCCCCCCCCCCCCCCCCCCCCCCCCCCCCCCCCCCCCCCCCCCCCCCCCCCCCCCCCCCCCCCCCCCCCCCCCCCCCCCCCCCCCCCCCCCGCCCCCCCCCCCCCCCCCCCCCCCCCCCCCCCCCCCCGCCCCCCCCCCCCCCCCCCCCCCCCCCCCCGCCCCCCCCCCCCCCCCCCCCCCCCCCCCCCCCCCCCCCCCCCCCCCCCCCCCCCCCCCCCCCCCCCCCCCCCCCCCCCCCCCCCGCCCCCCCCCCCCCGCCCCCCCCCCCCCCCCGCCCCCCCCCCTCCCCCCCATGCCCCCTCCCTGGCTCGGTGAAGGGGGTCGGGAAAGGAACCTAGAGCTCAGTTGGGAACTGGGGCTCCGGCTCCGGTCTCATAGATGAGGCCAGAGCGCCCCGCCGTCCGGGCCCTGGCTGGTGCAGTTCAGTGCAAGCCCCCTCCCTCCGCGGCCCTGCAGGTTCGTCCAGTCCAGCCAGTTGGCCAACCACATCCGCCACCACGACAACATCCGCCCTCACAAGTGCAGCGTGTGCAGCAAGGCGTTCGTGAACGTGGGGGACCTGTCCAAGCACATCATCATCCACACTGGTGAGCTCGTGCCCGCCTGCCTGTCCGTCTGTGGGGGTGGGGGCGGGGGTGGCCCCTCCACATCCCGGCCTTGGGCACTGGCCCTTGCCGCAGGTGGCCTTGAAGGAGATTCGGTTCAAATGAGGACCCCATTTAGAGTTTCTAGAAGGTGCATTGGCTACCAGAGGCTCCTGTGCAGCCCTGGTTGCTGCCCCAGAGCACTCGCTACTGGAGAAGACAGGGCTCTGGGGGCAGCTGGAGGCCACTGAGGTCCTCCCCCCCCCCCGCCCCCCCTCCCAACGGCAGGCGAGAACCTTGCCTCCCCCCCCAGGAAGAAGCCCTACCTGTGTGACAAGTGCGGCCGTGGCTTCAACCGCGTGGACAACCTGCGCTCCCACGTGAAGAGACGTTCACCAGGGCAAGGCGGGCATCAAAATCCTGGAGCCAGAGGAGGGCGGCGAGGTCAGCGTGGTCACTGTGGATGACATGGTCACGCTGGCTACCGAAGCACTGGCGGCAACCGCCGTCACTCAGCTCACAGGTGCGGGCCGTGGGCAGCAGGGGCTGGTCACGGGTAGCTCGCCTCTGGGGTGGTGGTGACGGGCAGGTAGGTGCCTTTGGCCTTAGGCCCCTCGGACTTTGCCCACAGTGGTGCCAGTGGGGGCCGCGGTGACCGCCGACGAGACGGAAGTACTTAAGGCAGAGATCAGCAAAGCTGTGAAGCAAGTCCAGGAGGAAGGTGAGGGGGCCGCCCGGGGTGTGAAAACCGGTGAACCCGAGGGTCGTCTCCATCCTGACCGCAGCCCCCCCACCTCCCGCAGACCCCAACACCCACATCCTCTATGCCTGTGACTCCTGCGGGGACAAGTTCCTGGACGCTAACAGCCTCGCCCAGCACGTGCGCATCCACACGGCCCAGGCGCTGGTCATGTTCCACACGGACGCGGACTTCTACCAGCAGTACGGGCCGGGTGGCACGTGGCCTGCCGGGCAGGTGCTGCAGGCCGGGGAGCTGGTCTTCCGCCTCGGGACGGGGCCGACGGCCAGCCCGCTCTGGCGGAGACGCCCCCCACGGCCCCTGAATGTCCACCGCCTGCCGAGTGAGCAGGCGCCCCTCTTCTGACTGTTTATTTAAGGATGGATGGCACCCTAGGTCTGAGAGGGGTGGCCCCGTTCCCTAGAGAGAATAAATTTGCTTATTTTCTAATGCTGCCTATAGCTCCCTGTGGGGGTGGGCGGGGAGCTGCCAGAGCCGGGGCGGAGGCCGAGGAAGGGCTGCCCCCCCCTCCTGGGGACCAGCTGGCCCAGACCTGTTTTCTTGACAAGGCCAGGCCGTCCCTCGTGCAGGATGGGACTGGTGCCTCTGGACCTGTCAAGAAGAAAAGCCAGCTTCCTTGTCCGGAGTCGGGGTGTGGGCGGCAACGCTTGGGGCCGGAGGGACTGCGGCTCCTCGCACCCCATCCCCCCTCCTCCGCGTCTCGTCCTTGGGCTTCTCACCTGTTCAGCTTCGGGACCCGAGCCCCGCTCTGCCACGGAGCACAGCTGTGAGCCTGCTCCCCCCTGCCCCGCTGGGTTGGCTTACCAGGATCCGGGCAACCCACAGAGCCCGCTCAGACGCCCCTTCAGCCAGAGCAGCAAGGTAGGCAGGGAGCCAGGCCCCCGGGGCCACCGGCCCAGTTCTTGTGGGCTTGGGGAAACAGGAGGGCTCCGGCCTCACTTCACAGGATCGAGGCCGAGCGCCATCTTTTGGGAACATCTGTTTGCTGTGTGTTGATGGGAGGCTGCGACCAGGCTGAGGGCCAGGAGCTTTGTCGCAGGGAGGGGGACACCGTGAGCACTGCCTCGGCTGGGGCGGCAAGCAGGGGCTGTGGGACGCCAGCGGGGAGCCGCGATGCCGTCTCTGCCCCGTGTCTACAGTTGGCTCCTGGCAGCTGTAATCCCGCGCTCAGAGGCGGCACCACCTCCTCAGCAGCAGCACAGGCCTGGGAGGAGCCCCGTGACTGTCACACGTGAGACCGCTAATTCTGTGGTCCCTGTGTTCCTGTTCCCCTATAGCCAACCCCCTAGAGCTTGTAGGGGCCCCATCCTCCTTTCTGGCATCAGGCCAGGCTGTGCCGCCTCCGGGCCAGCCTGCTCCCCACCTGGAGGAGGAAGGGGCGAGGGACAAGACACCAAAGTTCGCTTCAGCGGTTTCTGAGTTGGCAAGGGGTAGTTTGTCACCTGTATCCAACTTTGAAGTGCCTTCCACGTTACGCGAGAACAAGTAAGTTCGGTCTGTGACAGCAATCTCTTTTGTATAAAACATGACACTGGGGAGGGTGAAGTGGCAGAAAAGCGGTCCCATCTAGACTTGGGGAGGGACACAGGAGTGGGATGAGGGCCAGCTGTTTCCATAAGCAGAGGACCCTCGGTCCTCCCACCCAAGTGACAATCGCATTCACACTGGACGTGTTTTGTATTTTTTAATAAAGTTTGTAATCCAATGGACACACAAAACAAAACTGCGCTGAGAAAACCAGTTTCATAAATTAATAAGTGTTAGGAAGTTGGGGGGAGAGGTCAAGGTAACAAGAAGAAGGGAAGCCAGTCTTTTTTGTACAGTCTTTTTGGTGTGTGACACTTCCAAATCGCGGGGGCCGGGCCCGTGCTGTAACGAAGCGCACTTATACAAATGAGTGACAATACAAAGTCTGAGTATGAAAATAAGATTTTCTCTGAAAACACATTTTTGGCACAGATTAAAAAAAATGTATGTCAGGGGAATTTGATTTTTTTTAAGTCAGTATTATATATTTATATATATTATATATTTATATATACACACATCCCAAGTTCTGCATATCCCACCAAGAAAGAAAGAATCCTTCTGTTTGCTCTTTTTTGATTGTAAACTGTACATCCGAGTGAATCACAGATGGTGGCGGCAGGAGAATTAAAGGTGACACATCCAAATGAGCAAGGGGAAGGGCGGGGTGGGGACAAAACAACCCAAATGAAATGTTCCTTGACCCAGTGTTTCAGCAGAAGCCTGAAGTCCTGCGTCAGAGTCCTCGATGCACGCTCAGGTACACCCAGACCTCCAGAGTGTCACAGCCCGTCTTCACTGTGCAAAAGTCCAAGTCACTAATTTAGTGCAAAGGCAGTTCTGTTTTGTTAAAAACAAAAACAAAAAATTTATTCCACTGCCCCGTTCCTTTTCTCCGGAAGGAGGAGAGAAACCCAGCCCAAGGTGTCTGCGGAGTCCAGCAGTTGGTGGCCTGTCCTTGGGCTAAATGTCATGTAAACATACAAGCAGCAGCACCACTGCCCAGAGGGGGCTGTCCCGCTGAGCCGGGTGGGCGGGCTCGAGGGCGAGGCCGGCGGTGGACGCAGTGGAGGACGTCCCCTGCGGCAGCTTCTTCCTCCACTTGACTGGGTTGTCCTGTTTGTGTTTTTGCTGCAGAGCCTCGGGGAAATACACCGAGCGGTGACCATTCAGTGGCTCACACAGAGGCAATGACAATCATGAGGTGGGGAGAGATGTTGGAGATGCTGGCGAGGAGGTCAGGGGCCAGACGGGACAGGTGGCTCTCCGAGAACTCGCAGGGCGGGAAGATCTGGAGCACGTAGGCGGGCTAGAGAAGCGGGCGAGAGAGGGAGGAAAGTGGGATTCCCCGGTCTCCGGCCCAGTCACCCCGCTACCACTCTTCAAACCACTTCTGACTGGGGGCCCAACACAGAGCTGGGGGGAGTCCCTGACATGAACTGAACTACCCCTCCTGGGAACCTCGGCCACAGCATTGGGCCAAAACCCTCCGCTGCCTCAGCGGTTCTTGGGGTTGTCTCCAGGATGGGCAGGGGCGGCCCCACCTCTACGCCCGCTTGCCTGTTTCCTCCATCCGGAGGGCCCTTTTGCCCGCCTCTGGACTACTTGGTTGGCACTGGTAACCGCGCCACCAGCTTAGACCAGCCCCACGCATGCGTACACCAAGCGAGGACACGGGGCTGACCTGATTGGAGCCGGGGTTGGGAACGTTGATGATCCCTGCCGCCTGCTTGGCCTGCAGATAGGTGATGAAGGCCGCCTTGAGGGACTCGGTCTGGCTCACGACATCCTCTTGGTCACGGCCACAGGGCAGAGCCAGCAGCAGGCAGTAATCTGTCTCCGCCTGTGGCAGAAGCATAGCCATCAGTGATCAGAGGCCTTCCCTGAAGACAGCAGCCCATGCAGAGGCCTGTCCAACCCAGGGGCTTGGCACTCAAGTCCACAAAAGGCCCCTTTTGAGGGGACCTTGAAGTCTACCCTGTTTGCTGACTGAAAAAAACTGTTTGAGTCTAGAGGCATTTTGTGTCCCCACTGGAGACCGAATTACCACTCCCCATGGCAAGCTGGGGAGACGGGCAGGTGGGGGGCACCCCACGTTCTCCCTTGTGGGCAGGGCAGTTGCTCACCTGGGCCCCGAGACTTACAGTCATCCTCCGGGCAACCCCTTCCAGCTGGGAGGCCTCTAGCCGCATCCTCTGGGCGATCCTCAGTGGGGGGCCTCCTTCAGAAAGCGGCAGAGACCGATGGGCCAGGACATTGTTGCCCGAGACGAAGTGGAGCTGCACGGCAGCCGTGTCGTTCTTGAGGGCCAGCAGGCCCTGCCACACGATGGGGTACTTCTGCCCTCAGGGAGACAGACAGGAAGTGAGCGCAGGGCGGGAGAGCAGAGCCACGCTAGACCCGTCCCCCAGGCAAGGGCTCGCCAGCCTAAGTGGGGGCTGAATTCAGGGCACTGTTTAACACCGCGCAGAGCTTGGAGGGGAGCGGGGCCCTGCCCAGGCTTACCTTCAGAAGCTGGACCATGTCCACAGGCCTCTGGGAAGTCAAGTGTGGAGAAGAATCTGGTTTGGGGGTGGCCTGGGCTTCACTGTGCGTCAGAGCCAGTCCTGGAGGGGTGCTGGGGCTTGAGGTCGTGGGGACAAAGGACGGCTGCTTTGGAGCAGCCTGAGCAGGAAGAGGGGCCGGGAGGTCAGGCTTCATGGAGACAGACACAGGGGAGGGGTAGGAGGTCTGACTTGTTTCTGCCTGTGCCCTCTGAACCTGGGCATGAGGCTCGGCTGGCCTGTTTGCAGGGACGGTTGGCAGACGGGGCTGTTCTACTCCTGTCTGGGTCCCCTTCGCCTCCTGGGAGACCTGAGGCATCTTGCTGCTTGGTGGCTGGCCTGGCTGGCTGAGCTGGGAGGGCTGTGCAGGCTGTGTGGACTGGACAGGCTGGGCAGGCTGTGCAGGCTGAGTGGGCTGCAAGGGCTCACCTTCAGGAGCCGGGCCCTGGAGTTCAGCGGGAGAGAGAGGACAGAGTGAAGAGTCTGTTATGTATAGCCCCCTGGCCCCCACCAACCGGCCCCAGGTTCCTGGGCAGGGTCAGCTGCGGGCAGCTCCTGCGAGCCAGGCCCCGTGGCAGCGATCCTCTCGGGCGCTCGGGATCGAAGGTTCCAGTGAGAGGTCACCCACTCGCTCCCCGCCCTCTCCCTGCAGCTAGTAGCCACCCGCTCCCTCCCACAGCTCCTTCCCACGTCTCAGCCCTCTGCACGGTGACCTGATCCCCTCATCCTGCAGTTTAGGGAGCTCCTCTTTAAACTCATGGAAAGGGTTAACACATTTCGGGGGCCTCCCTGGCACCTCAAGCGCTACAGGGAGGAAGGCTGATCTGTGGCACTCACCTGAGCGGGAGCCTTGGTCCGAGGAGGTAGACCGATGGAGGCGGCAGCAGGAAACTGCGTGTGAGAGAGCTGCGCGGGGCTGTGGTAGGTGCGGATGTCTCCGTATCTGTACTCCTGAAACAGCTCCCCGCTGGAGTGCACGATCTGCACCCCGTGGGTCACCACCACAGGCGGGGTGAGAGGCAGCCCCTGGAGCTGGTTGCTGGGGTGACCGTGAGGATGCGGGCTTCACCATGGGGGGCAGGGGCCGGGGTGGCTTTGGCATCTGCGGTCTTGGTGGCATCCTTCCCGGGCTGCTGAGGGACCTTGGTGGGTGGTGGCACCTTCACTACCCCGTCGGCTGCCCGAGGCTGCTCGCTGACTGCCGTCACGTGCGGATGCACCATGATCCTCACATCCCGGGGCACGGTGTACGGGTGCAGCCGGTACTCGGACTGCATGACCAGCACCTCTGACTGCACGGGGGCCGCAGCTCGAGCAACGGGAAGGTGATAGTGCACTTCTTCCTCTGGAGGGTGCGGGGGGGCCAGGGCCGGCACACCAGCTGTGGCTGGCTGGGGTGTGCCCGCACGCTGCGGGGCCCTGACCTCGATTTGCTGGGGCTGCAGAGGGGCCCGCGGAGAGTGAAGAGTCTCTGGGCGGATGCTGTAGGTGATGCTGGGCAGCGTGGGAGTGTTCATTCTCACCTCGCCCTGGGACAGGTGGCTGAGGGACACGGTCTGGGTGATGCTGGGGGGCGGCATGATGACAGACTGCTCCGGGTGTATGCTGGAGATGAACTGAGGCACAGGAATGCCCGCAGCCAGCATGACCGTGGCATTAGTGGAAAGCGCGGTGGACGAGGTGCTGCTGGGGTGGCAGGCTCTCGGGAACGGGGTCGGAGCAGGCCCGCTGGGTCGAGGAGAATGTGCGTCTGGCTTTGCGGCTGTCAGATGGGAGACTGTTCGATCTGTCGGGGTACTGGGCCCTGAGGCGACATGGTTCACTTCTGTAGGCAGTTTGCTGGGCAGAGCCGGAGGGTGGTGGGGAGTGAGAGCAGACCCCAGGTTAGCTGGCTGGAGGACCTTGGTCTCTATTTTGAGGGTGACGGGGTCAGCGAGCTTTTTATTAGTGGTGACTATGCTTGGGGTGAGGACCAGCTGGTTGTGAACCAGCACTGGGGGCGTGTTTATGCCCTGGGTGAGAACCTTCACTGTGCCACCCTGGGTGACAGGTGTGGACACAGAGAGGTGAATGGGCTCGGGCTTCTCCAGGGACGGACGGTCCGCCTTAACAGATGAAATCACAGGAGATGCATTGTACGTCTGGGCAGTCAGTACCAGAGTGGAATGGGTGGCCACATTTGCATAGCCCGAAGGAGCCTGGGGGCCTTTGGGAGAAGGCTGCGCTGGCGCAACAGCATCGGGTTTGACCTGGGACTTGGACACCGACTGTTGAAATTCGATGTCCATTGCACTGGCGGGGGGATCTGGCTAATCTTGGCACTGATCCGCTGCGGGCCTTCAGTCTTCTGCCCTGAATAGCTCAGGAGCACGACCCTTCGGATGTGTTCACACGCAGGCCGGCACCAGAGCCTGTGTCTGCCGGCCGGTCGTCAATCACAGACATAGACCCCGGGTGGAACCGACTGTTTTCGTTAGTGCTTGGTCTGGGTTTGCACTTGGCTGAAGGTGTGATCACTGCACCTGCCACCGTCACCGCACCTGTTGTGGCAGTCACAGTGCCAGAGGCAGCGGTCACTGCACCTGCTGTGACTGTCACTGTGCCTGCGTTCATGGCGCCTGTGGCGGTGTTCACCGTGCCCACGGTGGCGTTCACCGTGCCCGCGGCGGCATTCACCGCACCCACGGTGGCGTTCACCGGGGTGGTGAGAACGTTCACGGGCCCCGTCAGGACATTCACGGGGCCCTTTAGGACGTTCACGGGGCCGGCAGGAGTGTTGACCAAGCCCTTCAGCGCGGTCACTGGGCCCTTCACAGAGCCTTTCAGGGCATTCACCGGCCAGCCAGGGCATTCACTGGGACCAGTGACACATTCACCAGGCCCGTCAGAGCGCTCACCAGGCCAGTCAGGTTTGAGGAGCTGGTTTTGCCAGAGTGATCTTTGCGAGTTCTCTAAATCAATGCTCACAGGCATCCGACTAATAACAGAAGTAATTTTGGGAGCAATGACTGGAGCCACCTTTTCCTTTTCAGTGGCTACTGGAGCCTCCGGGGCCTGTGTGTCAGAGGTGTTGGTTACTGGAGCTGCTGGTTTTTCTTCTAAAAGCGGTTTTTTAGACTCAACCGGAGGGAGTGGTGGTGCTTCATGCAGGCAAGGAGCGGCACTGACGGGCTCTGCGATGGCAGTTGTGACACTCGTGGAAGTGACACCAGTGGCGGAGACATATTTGGGGTCCATGAGGATCTTCCTCAGCGTACTGGAGCTGGTGTCGAGGTCAGAAGCTTTTGTGTCTGGGGGAAGAGCTGGAGATGGGGTGGACTGAGCCAGAGGCTCCTCCTGCCTTGTGATCCACTCTGTGACTTTAGCTGGGGGGCTCTGGTGTGGGACCCCCACAGAGGCAACAGGTGGTGGGAGCTTTGCTGCAGTTACAGAAGGAATTGGGGGGGTGGGTGTGCTGGAGTCACTGGGTGGGGTCACTGGGTCACTTTCAATGATGGAATGCACCTTGAATCTGGCTTGAGGTTCATCCTCCACTGGGGCTGGCTGGGAGGGCGGGGGAAGGTCTGGAGAGTGCAGACGCTCTGGTCGGTGTCTTTTCTTCCACGCTGCATTCTTGGGACAAATTCTCCATGGATGGAGTCTTGCTTGGGTCAGAAGCACAGGACTCAGGCAGAGCGGACTGGGGCTTTTCTTTCTGCTTCTCTTCCTGCGGTGTTTCTGGGGTGGCACCGCCGTCCCCTCATTTGTAGTAGGACTCTTGCTTTGACCTTGGTCAGGTTCAGAGACGTGGTCTCTGTAGTGCCCCCGTTTTCTTTTTGTATTCCGTTTGCGGCGTGATCGAGTTGTCTTCTGGCGCCCTTCTCTTTCCGAGCAAGAGGGACTTCTGCTTCTTGATCCTTTGGCTTCTGGCACTGGCTGGGAGGGTTCACTGCTGTTCCCTCCAGCTTCCTTGGGATCTGCGGGGCCTGCTGAGGGGTCAGGGGCACTGACTGGTGGCCCAGAAGATTCCGTGGCAGCCTCGGTCTCCAAGATTCCAGATACAGCCTCATCAGTCTCAGGCTCCATTCCCTCCCAGGGGGCTGCAGCACTTGAGGACGGGGCTGCAGATCTGCCTGTGGTTCTGCAGGGAAAGGTGCAGCTGCTGGGAAGCTTTCTGGCTCCCCAGAAATGTCATTGATGATGGAGCCAATGGCCGCAGCCAGTTCTGTTTCACTTGCCTGGTGTGCAGGCTTGTCCCCATCCTCTGTGGAGAGGCCCTCTGGCGCACCTGTGGCCGCCTTGAAGGCCGCAGAGGTGGTTTCAGTGAGCTTTGCGATGTTCTCCACGGCCTGCTCCAGCTCCATCTGTTTGGCTAACTGATTGGGTTCTGGAGACGGCGTGGTGGCAGACACATCTTCTTTCCCTCCGACAGCTTCTCTGGATGGGCTGGATCACTGTTCAACTGGGAAGATAAAATCCCCTCCTTCTGGGGACTCTCGCTCTTCTCAGGGGGCCTGCCACCACCTCAGCTTCCTTCGCCGCTGCCGGCCCCACAGTGCCTGCGGCCGCACTGGGACTCACACTGGTATCTGCAGTTTTCAGATTTGCAGATTTGTCCGCTGCTGACCTAGAGTTTCGAGATCTCCCTCTCTTTGACTTGGAGTTTTTTTCAGGGGCTGTTTTTTTCCCCACCACTTCAACTGCAGGGCTTTCCGGTGTATTTTTGTCAGTGCTAATTTCTTTTTTATCACTTTTCTGTTCACTTCCTGCTGCCTTCTTTATCAGCCTTGGACTTTGTATGATTTTCTTTCACATTCACCTGGGGACTCACCTCAGTGACAGCCTCCAGACGTTCAGCCATCAACTTTTGGCTCATTTTTCCCCCTTTTCCCTTGTGGGCCGCCGGCAGCTCCTGATTTTTGGGCTCGTGGGGACCTCCATCCCTCCGCTGGTTTGAGCGTCTCAACTGGCTCTTTGGCCCGGCCTCCTCATCTTCTTCAGCTCGACGGCGTGTTTTTTGAGGCCTTCCCCTCCGTGGGGTTGTGGGAACCGCCGCGGCCTCCTGCAGCTCTCGCTCCAGTCTCTTCCTGGTCACTCGTGGCTGCTCAGTGGGGCTCCTTGATGGGAGAGCGGCTCTCTCGTGTCTCCCATGGTTGCATAGACACTCCTCACGTTCCGGCGCCTTGTTCGTCTAAGGGGCAAGCTTGGTTCTGGGTGTTCTGGGTCTGCCGCGGAAATTTTAGAGGTGGTCCTTGTAATCTTCTCTGCCTCATCTCTCAACTCCAAAAGCTTCTGTGCTTCTCCCCGCGGAGAATTGGACCGTTTGAGTTTCTCCCCGGTCTATCCGCTCGCTCTTTTCCGTGTGACAGGCTTCTCTATGGTACTTGCTGCAGCAGCCTGAACGGGGGTCTTGGAACGCTTACTTTTGTTTGGCTTTTTATCTTTTTGGCAACCGGAGGATCGACCTCAATGTCTTCAGAAGCCTGAGGCTGAACCTCAGGGACAACTTCAGATTTTGATTTGCACTGGGTTCAACATTAGCAGCTGAGTTTGGCTTTTCCACTTTTGGCTCATCAGCTTCCTCAGGATTCTGAGTCGGTTTTGAAAGCGGCTGGGTACTGTCAGGTTCTGGATCTACAGTGACTTCCACCTGGGAAAATGAGGCCCCAGGAGTTGGAGGCTTGGTGTCCAGATAAGGCAGCTGGTCAGAGGATGAACTCTCCTCGACAACTGATGGAGTCCTGGCAGCATCTTTATCAGTGTCCGCTGCTGGGGGTGGGTCGCTGTGCTCAGTTTGCTGCACGGCAGTGGGAGCCTGCGCAGACACAGACTTTGCTGCTTCTGAGGCTGGCTCCCTGGGCTTCTCTTCTGTCACCAAAGGCACCTCCCCTGCTTTTTCCCCCTGCTGTCGCCTTCTCTGGTGATGACGATACTGACTCTGGAGCTACAGCTGTGACAGCAGGAGGTCCACTTGGAGGAGGGGTCTTCAGTTCTGATTCTTTACTCTCAGAGGCAGGTTCTGGGGTCTCAGGATGATCCTCTGTATCTTCCTGTTTTTCAACCTCTTTGGGTTTTTGGTCTTTTTCCTTTTCTTTCTGTTGCATTCGCGTGAGTTCCATAAATCTGCTATGGAAAAGAACTACCGGCTCTTGAATCACTTCGACCGTGCTGTTTGCCCCATCAGACGTCTGCCTCCCATACAACCTGCCAGCAATGAAGTCGGATTCCTCGTCTTTTCTCTCCAGATGCTGCAATCGCTTGGAATCTTGTTCAAAGATTGAGCTGTGTAAAAAACGAGAGGCAAATAATTCTTGTCTTTCTGTTCTTCTTCTTTATGGTCATCTTTTTTATCATCCATTTTTCCTTCGGAATCAGTCCGAATTTTCTTCTTTTTCATGTACCAGGATGGGATAGGTCTTGGAGCAGAGTCAACTTTCTCTTTATCTTTGTTGTTTCGAAAATTAGCAAAACGTGAGTCCCAATCGAGAAAAGACCAATTTTCTTCTCGAGATGAAGAAAGGGATTTAGCTCTTTCAAGCAAAGCCTTAGTGTCTGGTGTGATTGTCTTATCCAGTGCAAAAGAATAAAATTTGTTCCTTTCTAAAGAACTGGAGAGTCTTTCGTCTCGCTCACGTAGTTTGTCTTCTCTGTCCCTCAATAAAAAAGACAACCTAGAGCTCTCATATAGTGCAGAGGCTCTGGGCGAGTGGGATTTGTGTTCACCGTCTTCATCAGAATCAGAAGGCACCTCACCAGGTTCCAAGTCACGTACAGACCGCTTTCGAAGGCTGTCTCTCTTAATTATGCTGTTTGGGAAACTCACATCAAATCTGCTGGCATCGTGTTTCATTTGAGAATCCCACCGGTTTAGTTCATCTTCAGAATTCAAGACAGAGAGCTTTATTTTGGCCATGTCTGCCATCTGTTCTCTCCTGCTGGAATCGTAAGGATTAAATTTTAAGGACTCTTCTCTGACTGTGATGTTAGAATAGGGGAGACCTTTTTCATCTACTTTAGGAGACCCTCTTACTGACACGAGTCTAGGGGAGCCTAGAGGGTCGTCGTCTTCGTGGAAAGAGCCATGTCGGATGCCGGGAGAACCGCCAGCCCTTTCAGAATCCTCACTGATTTGGCGCGAACTTCTGTAATTCCTCTCTCTCTTGGTGCAGACATCAAAATCAACATGGTCCATCCTTTTCTTTTTGCTAGGAGGAGAGTCATCAGTGACATCTTGGGGGGTTTGCCTACCTCGTGAACTAGACTACGTCTTTCATATTCATCTACATCTTTTTTAGGACTGCCAAACTTCTCAGACTTGGCTATTTCCATCTCCATCTGCTGTTTTCTCTCGACTCTGCTCCATTTGTTTTCGGTAACTCTGCGTGTGATCAATATCAATGCCAATTTTTTCTTCAGTATTTACTGAATGTAGTTTCTCTTGGCTTGATTTACATTCAAGTGTTTCATCACGAAGATTGCAATAGTTTTTCCTAATATCTTCTCTCTCTGGTCCCTGATCATCTAATAATTGCAGCTGTTTGAGTTGTGGTTTTGAGGGAATAGGTTTTTTTTGACTGAGTTTCTTGATTTTCCACAGATTCACATACTGATTCTCCCAGCCTTGCTTGTAGGTCTGAGTTGGGCCTTGAGCCAATCCCAACAGAAACACTGGCAAGCTCCTGACACTCTTTGGGGCTGGGAACAGCATTAAGTCTGTCTAGTTTTATTTTTTTAGATTCTCGTTTAAGAATTTCTTTCCGCACAGGCTTTCTTTCAGACTCTCCTTCCCTCAGCAGAACGACATCTCTGGAGGATGGGTCAGGCTGCTTTTTTAAAAGTACCCGAGCATCCTCTATCTCTGGACTACTTTTCTTGATTTCTGATTTTTGCCTTTCTACCTTCAAATTGGAATCTGCAAAGCGCCGCTTCCTTGCTTCCAGCTTCTCCAGATCCGTAGCACTGACCCCGTCAGCAGTCTGCTCCGGTTTTAGGTGCTTCCTGGCTTTAAGCCTGCTGTCCTTATCTACCACTTCTATGTGACTTGACAGGCCCTTTTCCTTTGGCACTTTCATTCGAACCGGTTCCAGTTTAGACAAGTCAGACTTTGTGGGCTCCGTCTGACAGACCTGTAGTTTCTGATCTAGAGCAGAAGACTTGGCAGTGTCATTATCAAGCTTGGCTTTCAGCTTTTCCAAGGAGTATGGTCAATAACTTTCCCTTCTTTTTCTTTCACTCGGGTCAAAACCACACAAGGCATGAGCTCGAGGCGGTTTTTTGCTATTCCTTCTTTGTCAGCTTTCTCTCTGCTCAGTTTATTAGAACTCCTTGTTTTTTCGGGGCTCGGTTCCCTCTCATTTTCTTGGTCTGTCTCTGAAGACTGAGAACTAGGGGAATGAACTTTTCCTTTTCGTTTTTGCTTTTCAGTTTTGTCCTTTTCCACTTTCTCCTTCCTTATTATGCGTCTCTCTCTTTCTACTCTCTCAGGATCAAAAGTTCGTTCTTTATCTGTTTTTTCATTTTTTGTATAGCGTTCCAAACGAGATTTGTCCAGTTTATCGTATCTTGGAGGGGAAAGTGAGCTACAGCTTCCACTCCGGTCTGAGGACCGGCTGTAAATCCTCCTCTCTGAGTCACTCGGCAGTCGCTCAGACTGTGAGGGAGAGGCGCCAGGGCTCTGGGGGCGCCGCAGGTGCACTGGGCTCTGACTGCGCTCACTCGGCCGCCTCTCGTGGTCTCTATCTCTGTCAGACTCAAATCTTTCACGTTCTCTTTCTCGTTCCCTTTGCCTGTAACTGTATTCCCGAATATCCTGTTCATAAGGATCATTTCTGTAATCCCTGTATTCCCGAGGATCGTCATAATACCGCGATTCGTAGTAGTCCCCTTGGTAAGTTTCCCATTCTGAATAAAATTCTCTCCCTCGAGCTGGATAGTCCCGTCTGGAGTCCTCAGGATACGTGCCTGGAGTACGAACATTCTCATAATACGTACGATCTTGGCTATAGTCATAAGATCCCCTTCGTTCCTCTATCAAGTTCAAAAAAGAATATATTAGATTTTTGTTTCCTTGTCATTTACACATTTAATCACACGCATGAGATTAAAAACTCTATTCTAAAAATCTCTACCATTATTTAATCATTAGTTAGACTTGGACCATCCAATACAGGACATAGTCACAATTCACATCTGGCTGTCGGGAACTTAAAATTTGAGATGTGAATTTAAAATGCACATTGAGCTTGGTAAATTTATTTTTTAAAAAAGAAAAAAAACCCTTCAAATAATGAATTTAGATTGGTTACATGTTGAAATGGTAATATTCTGAAGCTACTGGGTTAAATGAAATTAATTTCACCTTTGCACTTTTTTACTGTGTCTACCAGAAAATTTAAAACTGGGGGCACCTGGGTGGTTCAGTCGTTTAAGCATGGGACTTGGTTTCGGCTCAGGTCATGATCTCACGGTTCATGGGATCGAGCCCCACGTGGGGTCCACGCTGACAGTGTAGAGCCTATTTGGGATCTCTCTCTCTCTCTCTCTCTCTCTCTCCCTCTCTCCCTCTCTGCCCCTTAAATGTGTGCTCACTCTCTCTCTAAATAAATAAATAAGTTTTAAAAACAATTTAAAACAAGTTCAGTCTACATTATGTTTCTACTGGATGACACTTCAGCCCGTTTTCATTTTTCTGGCATGAGGTGTTAGGACTTAGAATGAGCACTAGTATCAAACAGTATCACATCCCCACGTCTTCTGCCAAAAATAATCTTACCATAATTTGGGAAACAAACGCACTACTGGTAAAAATATTAAAAAATATTTCAATTGAAATCCTCCCATCTATGTGACCCATAGGATATTGATAACACATCTATCTCAATTCACGATTTAAAAGCATGTTGGAGGCCAGCCTCCCTAGGCAGTCTCCTTACTTGCAAAATGATGGTAACCTTTCCTCAGAAGGGTCTTAAGAAGATTAAATAACATTTGTAAGAACTTTCCTAACATAATGTGAAGAACTTCAGTAATGCTGTTACTTTCCCCCAACCCATGAACTGATTACAAGCTTTGTGAAAGGATTCCTCAATTGTAAAGGAATTCACCATAGTTTTCTCTTACAGTGACCTATAGGAGCATTTAAGATTAAATTTACACATAAGAACATGTATGATGGATAAAATGAAATTCACCCATAATAGAGGCTAATTCTTTCACTCTCGTTCTCTCAAGCAGATCATGCATTGTACAAAGTATTGCCATTAGTGGCCCACTGAAGCAAGAATCTAGAGCTTAAGCCCCCTAAAGGCATGAGTTTTTTTCGTCTCATTGGCCACAATTTTTCTAGCTCTTTTAACAGTGTTTTGCTCATAGGAAGCACTGAAATAACTAATTGAAAGAATGAACCTTAGGGGCGCCTGGGTGGCTCAGTCGGTTGAGTATCCGACTTCGGCTCGGGTCATGATCTCGCGGTATGTGAGTTCGAGCCCCACATCGGGCTCTGTGCTGACAGCTCGGAGCCTGGAGCCTGCTTCGGATTCTGTGTCTCTCTCTCTCTCTGTCCCTCCCCCCTCATGCTCTGTCTCTCTGTCTCCAAAAAAAAAAAAAAAAAAAAAAAATTGAAAGAATGAACCTTAGAAAAATATGTCAGTGGGGCACCTGGGTGGCTCAGGTGGTTAAGTGTCCGACTCTTGATTTTGGCTCAGGTCATGATCTTGCGGTTTGTGAATTTAAGCCCTGTGCTGGGCTCTATGCTGATAGCATGGGGGCTGCTTGGAATTCTTTCTGTCTCTCCCCTGTTGACACGTGTGTTTATGTGTGCTCTCAAAAAAAAAAAAAAGGAAAGGAAAGAAAAATATGTCAAAGCTACTACTGGGTGTTGTTCCAATACTCTTCACAGCAAATGAAATATCTCAAGACTTAATATCCATTTAAACATTTAAGCATCACACATTATATGTATTTGTATGGAATTTCTCAGTCCAAAAAGAGTATTTTTTGACATTAATTTTTTAAAATTTATTGTCAAATTGGTTTCCATATAACACTCAGTGCTCATCCCAACAAGTGCCCTCCTCTGTGCCCATCACCCACTCTCCCCCCTCCCCCCTCAGTTTGTTCTTAGTCTTTGAGAATCTCGTTTTGTCTCCCTACCTATGTCTTTTCTCTTTTCTCCTCTTCCCCTCCCCCATGCCTTTCTGTTAAAGTCTCTCAAAACCCACCTATGCGTGGAAACATACGGTATCTGTCTTTCTGTAACTGACTTATTTCACTTAGCATAATATCCTCCAGGTCCATCCATGTTGCTACGCATGGCCAGACTTCATTCTTTCTCATTGGCACGTAATATTCCATTGTGTGTGTGTGTGTGTGTGTGTGTGTGTGTGTGTGTATACACCACATCATCTTTATCCATTCGTCAGTTGATGGACACTTAGTCTCTTTCCATGATTCGGCTATTGTCGAAAGTGCTGCTATGAACATTGGGGTACACCTGCCCCTAGGCATCAGCACTCCTAGGTTATTTTTTTTTTTTATATTTATTTTTGAGAAAGAGAGCGTGAGCGAAGGAGGGCAGAGAGAGAGGGAGACACAGAATCCGAAGCAAACTCTAGGCTCCGAGCTGTCAGGACAGAGCCCCATGTGGGGTTTAAACTTATGAACCGCAAGATCATGACCTGAGCCAGTCGGACGCTCAACCTACTGAGCCACCTGAACACGTCTATGTTATTTGTTTAACTGGATTCAAGATGGTCTTTCTTAAAGAGTTCCACAGGAGTCAGATTCTTTGCCTAAATGGCCAGCCATCTTGCAAATAAATGTTACTAAGTACAGAACTCGGCTAATTCATTGCCATCATAAATATGAATTCCAAGAAAGCACCATTTTCATACATAAACATGCTATATGCTTTCCTTTTTAAAAGAGATGTGTATTTGAGAGAGAGTATGCATGAGTGGAAGATGGACAGAGAGAGAGAAGGAGAGAGAGAATTCCAAGCAGTTCCATGCTGTCAGTGTATAGAGCCCAATGCAGGGCTCGATCTCATGCATTGAGATCATGACCTGTGCCGAAATCTAGAGTTGGACGCTTAACCAGCTGTGCCACCCAGGCACCCTACATCCATGCTTTCTAATATAAAATGATTAAGACCTCTAGAACGGCCATTAGTTCACGGCCCACATTAACAGTAGGCTTGTGATATGTTTTAATCAAACTATAAATAAACCCAAAAAGTCATCCAACGTAGACGTGTAAACAATTAGTGCTGGAGCACTGTTCAGTTTAATAAATATTGATTTTGGACATACTTTGCTGGGCCCTGTGACTACCAAAAAAAATGAGTGTTCTTATCCTCAAACAACTCAAGAGACAGTACAACTGAACACTGAACCGTGGACAAAAAGGTGTTCAGGAACCTGGAAAAGCCAGGTTTTGAGAACTCTGTTCACATGACTGCACAATATCCCAACTCCCCTAAGTAGGTGGGAAATTCATCTAAAGCCTAATAGGCTCTTGTAAATTTATCCTGAGAATCATTTTGGTAAAGTTTATAAAGCTCGATGCACCAGTAGGAAGGAGCACTGGGTTTATCTCCAGACTAACGTCTTAGCCTTATCAGCAAGGCCATCTGATCTTCAGTTCCACTAAAAGTAACACAGGATAAGAAGGGATAAATAAAATGCTACTTTTAAACTGCAGAACCCTATGCAAAGTGGTCACTGTTTGTATTCCTGAGCTAAACTATTGTTAGAGGTCAAGCATTTTTTTCATTCATGTATTAAGTATTCAGTGGGATGACTTCCTTCCACTCTATGTGAAGGGCAAATATCCTCAAGTTCTACTGCAAGGAGTATACTCTGTAAGCACTGCCACCTGAAAATAAATGGGGCAAAACTAGGTTACACCCTTCTGCTTCCTACTTTAGGAGATAAACTCCATTCGACAGGGATAAATAGCCATGGATAAAAACCAAAGAACAAAGCCAGAGCCAGATAGTCAGTATCGTGAACTTAAAAGTGGTAATATACAAAAATTAACACCTACACAGCATTATCCACCCTCACAAGACACTATTCTTTGAAAAATATTTAATGCATGCATAGAGGATTTTAATGGATGTTTTGTCTTAGGTGCCACTAGACCACCAACACACTTCCTACTGGCAAATGGGTAAGAATTCTTGTAAGTACTGAAAATGTTAACAATGACTTTGAACTGGTATTTGGGGAGCCGGATGGAGACCTTTTTTCTCTCTTCACAGACACACATACTCTCCTGCATATGCTCGTGTGCTCTCTCTCTCTCTCTCTCACACACACACACACACTCACACACACACACACACACACAAACTTGACATAGAAAAAAAGCCTTATATGAAAACTGACATTCTGGTTAGAGGGCTATGGACTCTAGCCTGCTAGTGAAAAACCATCAAATTCTTATGTAAGGCTTTGGGAATTTGGCTGTGGGGTACATTTTTCATTAAAAAAATAAAAACCAAAAACCAAAAAAACCTCCTTAGGGTTGCCTGGCTGGCTTAGCTGGTAGAGCATGCGGCTCTTAATCTGGAGGTTGTAAGTCTGAGCTCACATTTGGGTGTAGAGATTACTTAAAAATAAAATCTTCAGGGGCGCCTGGGTGGCTCAGTTGGTTGAGCGGCTGACTTCGGCTCAGGTCATGATCTCGCGGTTTGTGAGTTCGAGTCCCACGTCGGGCTCTGTGCTGATGGCTCGGAGCCTGGAGCCTGCTTTGGATTCTGTGTCTCCCTCTCTCTCTGCCCTTCCCCTGCTCACACTCTGTCTCTATGTCTCTCAAAAATAAATAAACGTTAAAAAAAATTTTTTTTGAAAAATAAAAAAAAAATAAATCTTCAAAAATAAATAAATAAACATTCCCAGTATTCAATGAACGTTGTTCAATATTCCACAAAGAAAGGACTCAAAAACGATATACCTTCTGTAACTTAAACACGAAGTGGCAAAACATGCAGTAAAAAGGGAATGAATGTAGTATCCAACAGATTTCTGTCAGCACAATCAAGACCTGACTCATAACTGTCGTAGAGCCCCCTTTTAGACTTGAACTATAGTGTCTAAAGGCATTTCTCACACACGGCCTTTTGTTTAAGGCATGTGTACAGGGGTGGAGATCCAGTGGAAACATTCCAGGACACTTAATCACAGAGGCATGTTTGGACCAACAGCCATGACCATGTGGATGATAGTTTCCATTTTCTTTTTAGTTTTTTGAGAGAGCATGCATGTGTGAGGGAGGGGCAAAGGGGGAGAGAGAAAAACCCAAGCAGGTTCCACTGATCAGCACAACGCCCAACATAGGCCTTGATCCCACAACCTCAAGATTATGACCTGAGCCAAAATCAAGAGTCAGACACTCAACTGACTGAGCCCCCCTACCCCAGGCGCCCTGATAGTTTCCATTTTCAAATATGATCAGCTACTGAAGCACTTGGTGACACTATGTTAGGATGTTTTAACATATTCAGTCTAAAAAAGAATCAGTCACCAGTTTAGGGGCAGTTGTACACTAACAGAGTTAGCCTGGTTCAGACTGTGAGAACTTAAATGATTCTGAACTGCAATGTTTCCTATAAGCGGCAAAAAAAAAAATCAAATACTGTACTACATTACCATGACTGAAAAAAATCAACAACAGGAAATATGGTTTATTTTATGTTGCTAAAGTTACCGATTTATATATGCTTTGGATGATTCACAAAATATTATTTAAATATTTGAATTCAAAATAAAGCTCTTGATAAATAAAAAAATTTTTTAAATTAATTGTATGGGCACATGCATGGTGATAATCTGAATGTTGTCATTACTAAATATACAGGGCACTTAATAGTTTGTAACTCCCTTTAACGTGTTATCATATTTAATTTAAAACTGTAAGGCAGGATGGTTTGTACCTAAAGTTGTAATTTACCAAATAGTAACTCTTTCAAATTATAGGGCATTCAGCAAGAAATGCGTTTTGGTTACCTAAATCCCATGAGCCACATGAAAACCGCATTCATAAAAATAAACCTGTGTTTCTGTTATGGGCGGATAAAAGAAAAGGAATTTTGCAGGGATGAGTTTAGAAATAAGGAGTGAAAAACAAAATTTAATTCTATCTAAATTTTATGTATTTGAAATTTTAAAATTCAAGCTATGCTGATAGGTTTACGACACATACCTTACTGCTTGGCAAAAAAAAAATACATACCTTCTTTCTGCTAACATTTCATAAAAGTCTCTGATATCTTGGCCAGACTTTTCCATACAGTGATAAAATGCCAGCTGGCTTTCCCGATTTGCAAAATCCACCTTAAAAACAAAGAATAGCAGGTGTTTGATTCAAGTTTCAGGTTTTTTTTTTATTATTTTTATTTTTTTTTTTAGAAATTTTTTTTTAATTTTTTAACGTTATTTATTTTTGAGAGACATAGAGACAGAGTATGAGCAGGAAGGGCAGAAAGAGAGGGAGACACAGAATCCGAAGCAAGCTCCAGGCTCTGAGCTGTCAGCACAGAGCCCGACATGGGGCTTGAACTCTCGAACCACGAGATCTTGACCTGAGCCAAAGTCGGACACTTAACCGACTGAGCCACCCAGGCGCCCCTGAATTTGAGAGAAATTTCAAGTTAACAAAATACAGTTTCAGTTATAAGGACTGTTTCACTTAATTGAGATAGGTTGCTCTTACTTGAAGTTTATGTAAAGGGCTGTGTTGGGCAAGATTTTCAAATTTGAACACTTTCCATTTTAAAAACCTGAAACTTGAGGGGCGCCTGGGTGGCTCAGTTGGTTAAGCGGCCGACTTTGGCTCAGGTCATGATCTCTCGGTCTGTGAGTTCGAGCCCCGCGTCGGGCTCTGTGCTGACAGCTCAGAGCCTGGAGCTTGCTTCGGATTCTGTGTCTCCCTCTCTTTCTGCCCTTCCCCTGCTCATACTCTGTCTCTATGTCTCTCAAAAATAAATAAACGTTAAAAAATTAAAAAAAAATTTCTAAAAAAAAAATAAAAATAAATAAAAAAAAAAACCTGAAACTTGAATCAAACACCTGCTATTCTTTGTTTTTAAGGTGGATTTTGCAAATCGGGAAAGCCAGCTGGCATTTTATCACTGTATGGAAAAGTCTGGCCAAGATATCAGAGACTTTTATGAAATGTTAGCAGAAAGAAGGTATGTATTTTTTTTTTGCCAAGCAGTAAGGTATGTGTCGTAAACCTATCAGCATAGCTTGAATTTTAAAATTTCAAATACATAAAATTTAGATAGAATTAAATTTTGTTTTTCACTCCTTATTTCTAAACTCATCCCTGCAAAATTCCTTTTCTTTTATCCGCCCATAACAGAAACACAGGTTTATTTTTATGAATGCGGTTTTCATGTGGCTCATGGGATTTAGGTAACCAAAACGCATTTCTTGCTGAATGCCCTATAATTTGAAAGAGTTACTATTTGGTAAATTACAACTTTAGGTACAAACCATCCTGCCTTACAGTTTTAAATTAAATATGATAACACGTTAAAGGGAGTTACAAACTATTAAGTGCCCTGTATATTTAGTAATGACAACATTCAGATTATCACCATGCATGTGCCCATACAATTAATTTAAAAAATTTTTTTATTTATCAAGAGCTTTATTTTGAATTCAAATATTTAAATAATATTTTGTGAATCATCCAAAGCATATATAAATCGGTAACTTTAGCAACATAAAATAAACCATATTTCCTGTTGTTGATTTTTTTCAGTCATGGTAATGTAGTACAGTATTTGATTTTTTTTTTTGCCGCTTATAGGAAACATTGCAGTTCAGAATCATTTAAGTTCTCACAGTCTGAACCAGGCTAACTCTGTTAGTGTACAACTGCCCCTAAACTGGTGACTGATTCTTTTTTAGACTGAATATGTTAAAACATCCTAACATAGTGTCACCAAGTGCTTCAGTAGCTGATCATATTTGAAAATGGAAACTATCAGGGCGCCTGGGGTAGGGGGGCTCAGTCAGTTGAGTGTCTGACTCTTGATTTTGGCTCAGGTCATAATCTTGAGGTTGTGGGATCAAGGCCTATGTTGGGCGTTGTGCTGATCAGTGGAACCTGCTTGGGTTTTTCTCTCTCCCCCTTTGCCCCTCCCTCACACATGCATGCTCTCTCAAAAAACTAAAAAGAAAATGGAAACTATCATCCACATGGTCATGGCTGTTGGTCCAAACATGCCTCTGTGATTAAGTGTCCTGGAATGTTTCCACTGGATCTCCACCCCTGTACACATGCCTTAAACAAAAGGCCGTGTGTGAGAAATGCCTTTAGACACTATAGTTCAAGTCTAAAAGGGGGCTCTACGACAGTTATGAGTCAGGTCTTGATTGTGCTGACAGAAATCTGTTGGATACTACATTCATTCCCTTTTTACTGCATGTTTTGCCACTTCGTGTTTAAGTTACAGAAGGTATATCGTTTTTGAGTCCTTTCTTTGTGGAATATTGAACAACGTTCATTGAATACTGGGAATGTTTATTTATTTATTTTTGAAGATTTATTTTTTTTTTATTTTTCAAAAAAAATTTTTTTTAACGTTTATTTATTTTTGAGAGACATAGAGACAGAGTGTGAGCAGGGGAAGGGCAGAGAGAGAGGGAGACACAGAATCCAAAGCAGGCTCCAGGCTCCGAGCCATCAGCACAGAGCCCGACGTGGGACTCGAACTCACAAACCGCGAGATCATGACCTGAGCCGAAGTCAGCCGCTCAACCAACTGAGCCACCCAGGCGCCCCTGAAGATTTTATTTTTAAGTAATCTCTACACCCAAATGTGAGCTCAGACTTACAACCTCCAGATTAAGAGCCGCATGCTCTACCAGCTAAGCCAGCCAGGCAACCCTAAGGAGGTTTTTTTGGTTTTTGGTTTTTATTTTTTTAATGAAAAATGTACCCCACAGCCAAATTCCCAAAGCCTTACATAAGAATTTGATGGTTTTTCACTAGCAGGCTAGAGTCCATAGCCCTCTAACCAGAATGTCAGTTTTCATATAAGGCTTTTTTTCTATGTCAAGTTTGTGTGTGTGTGTGTGTGTGTGAGTGTGTGTGTGTGTGTGAGAGAGAGAGAGAGAGAGCACACGAGCATATGCAGGAGAGTATGTGTGTCTGTGAAGAGAGAAAAAAGGTCTCCATCCGGCTCCCCAAATACCAGTTCAAAGTCATTGTTAACATTTTCAGTACTTACAAGAATTCTTACCCATTTGCCAGTAGGAAGTGTGTTGGTGGTCTAGTGGCACCTAAGACAAAACATCCATTAAAATCCTCTATGCATGCATTAAATATTTTTCAAAGAATAGTGTCTTGTGAGGGTGGATAATGCTGTGTAGGTGTTAATTTTTGTATATTACCACTTTTAAGTTCACGATACTGACTATCTGGCTCTGGCTTTGTTCTTTGGTTTTTATCCATGGCTATTTATCCCTGTCGAATGGAGTTTATCTCCTAAAGTAGGAAGCAGAAGGGTGTAACCTAGTTTTGCCCCATTTATTTTCAGGTGGCAGTGCTTACAGAGTATACTCCTTGCAGTAGAACTTGAGGATATTTGCCCTTCACATAGAGTGGAAGGAAGTCATCCCACTGAATACTTAATACATGAATGAAAAAAATGCTTGACCTCTAACAATAGTTTAG
Source organism: Paguma larvata (assembly GCA_030068075.1). Classification (NCBI taxonomy): domain Eukaryota; kingdom Metazoa; phylum Chordata; class Mammalia; order Carnivora; family Viverridae; genus Paguma; species Paguma larvata. The sequence continues at coordinate 26,163 of JAINVK010000463.1, forward strand.
CTCAGGAATACAAACAGTGACCACTTTGCATAGGGTTCTGCAGTTTAAAAGTAGCATTTTATTTATCCCTTCTTATCCTGTGTTACTTTTAGTGGAACTGAAGATCAGATGGCCTTGCTGATAAGGCTAAGACGTTAGTCTGGAGATAAACCCAGTGCTCCTTCCTACTGGTGCATCGAGCTTTATAAACTTTACCAAAATGATTCTCAGGATAAATTTACAAGAGCCTATTAGGCTTTAGATGAATTTCCCACCTACTTAGGGGAGTTGGGATATTGTGCAGTCATGTGAACAGAGTTCTCAAAACCTGGCTTTTCCAGGTTCCTGAACACCTTTTTGTCCACGGTTCAGTGTTCAGTTGTACTGTCTCTTGAGTTGTTTGAGGATAAGAACACTCATTTTTTTTGGTAGTCACAGGGCCCAGCAAAGTATGTCCAAAATCAATATTTATTAAACTGAACAGTGCTCCAGCACTAATTGTTTACACGTCTACGTTGGATGACTTTTTGGGTTTATTTATAGTTTGATTAAAACATATCACAAGCCTACTGTTAATGTGGGCCGTGAACTAATGGCCGTTCTAGAGGTCTTAATCATTTTATATTAGAAAGCATGGATGTAGGGTGCCTGGGTGGCACAGCTGGTTAAGCGTCCAACTCTAGATTTCGGCACAGGTCATGATCTCAATGCATGAGATCGAGCCCTGCATTGGGCTCTATACACTGACAGCATGGAACTGCTTGGAATTCTCTCTCTCCTTCTCTCTCTCTGTCCATCTTCCACTCATGCATACTCTCTCTCAAATACACATCTCTTTTAAAAAGGAAAGCATATAGCATGTTTATGTATGAAAATGGTGCTTTCTTGGAATTCATATTTATGATGGCAATGAATTAGCCGAGTTCTGTACTTAGTAACATTTATTTGCAAGATGGCTGGCCATTTAGGCAAAGAATCTGACTCCTGTGGAACTCTTTAAGAAAGACCATCTTGAATCCAGTTAAACAAATAACATAGACGTGTTCAGGTGGCTCAGTAGGTTGAGCGTCCGACTGGCTCAGGTCATGATCTTGCGGTTCATAAGTTTAAACCCCACATGGGGCTCTGTCCTGACAGCTCGGAGCCTAGAGTTTGCTTCGGATTCTGTGTCTCCCTCTCTCTCTGCCCTCCTTCGCTCACGCTCTCTTTCTCAAAAATAAATATAAAAAAAAAAAATAACCTAGGAGTGCTGATGCCTAGGGGCAGGTGTACCCCAATGTTCATAGCAGCACTTTCGACAATAGCCGAATCATGGAAAGAGACTAAGTGTCCATCAACTGACGAATGGATAAAGATGATGTGGTGTATACACACACACACACACACACACACACACACACACAATGGAATATTACGTGCCAATGAGAAAGAATGAAGTCTGGCCATGCGTAGCAACATGGATGGACCTGGAGGATATTATGCTAAGTGAAATCAGTCAGTTACAGAAAGACAGATACCGTATGTTTCCACGCATAGGGGTTTTGAGAGACTTTAACAGAAAGGCATGGGGGAGGGGAAGAGGAGAAAAGAGAAAAGACATAGGTAGGGAGACAAAACGAGATTCTCAAAGACTAAGAACAAACTGAGGGGGAGGGGGAGAGTGGGTGATGGGCACAGAGGAGGGCACTTGTTGGGATGAGCACTGAGTGTTATATGGAAACCAATTTGACAATAAATTTTAAAAAATTAATGTCAAAAAATACTCTTTTTGGACTGAGAAATTCCATACAAATACATATAATGTGTGATGCTTAAATGTTTAAATGGATATTAAGTCTTGAGATATTTCATTTGCTGTGAAGAGTATTGGAACAACACCCAGTAGTAGCTTTGACATATTTTTCTTTCCTTTCCTTTTTTTTTTTTTTGAGAGCACACATAAACACACGTGTCAACAGGGGAGAGACAGAAAGAATTCCAAGCAGCCCCCATGCTATCAGCATAGAGCCCAGCACAGGGCTTAAATTCACAAACCGCAAGATCATGACCTGAGCCAAAATCAAGAGTCGGACACTTAACCACCTGAGCCACCCAGGTGCCCCACTGACATATTTTTCTAAGGTTCATTCTTTCAATTTTTTTTTTTTTTTTTTTTTTTGGAGACAGAGAGAGACAGAGCATGAGTGGGGGAGGGACAGAGAGAGAGAGAGACACAGAATCCGAAGCAGGCTCCAGGCTCCGAGCTGTCAGCACAGAGCCCGATGTGGGGCTCGAACTCACATACCGCGAGATCATGACCCGAGCCGAAGTCGGATACTCAACCGACTGAGCCACCCAGGCGCCCCTAAGGTTCATTCTTTCAATTAGTTATTTCAGTGCTTCCTATGAGCAAAACACTGTTAAAAGAGCTAGAAAAATTGTGGCCAATGAGACGAAAAAAACTCATGCCTTTAGGGGGCTTAAGCTCTAGATTCTTGCTTCAGTGGGCCACTAATGGCAATACTTTGTACAATGCATGATCTGCTTGAGAGAACGAGAGTGAAAGAATTAGCCTCTATTATGGGTGAATTTCATTTTATCCATCATACATGTTCTTATGTGTAAATTTAATCTTAAATGCTCCTATAGGTCACTGTAAGAGAAAACTATGGTGAATTCCTTTACAATTGAGGAATCCTTTCACAAAGCTTGTAATCAGTTCATGGGTTGGGGGAAAGTAACAGCATTACTGAAGTTCTTCACATTATGTTAGGAAAGTTCTTACAAATGTTATTTAATCTTCTTAAGACCCTTCTGAGGAAAGGTTACCATCATTTTGCAAGTAAGGAGACTGCCTAGGGAGGCTGGCCTCCAACATGCTTTTAAATCGTGAATTGAGATAGATGTGTTATCAATATCCTATGGGTCACATAGATGGGAGGATTTCAATTGAAATATTTTTTAATATTTTTACCAGTAGTGCGTTTGTTTCCCAAATTATGGTAAGATTATTTTTGGCAGAAGACGTGGGGATGTGATACTGTTTGATACTAGTGCTCATTCTAAGTCCTAACACCTCATGCCAGAAAAATGAAAACGGGCTGAAGTGTCATCCAGTAGAAACATAATGTAGACTGAACTTGTTTTAAATTGTTTTTAAAACTTATTTATTTATTTAGAGAGAGAGTGAGCACACATTTAAGGGGCAGAGAGGAGAGAGGGAGAGAGAGAGAGAGAGAGAGAGAGAGATCCCAAATAGGCTCTACACTGTCAGCGTGGACCCCACGTGGGGCTCGATCCCATGAACCGTGAGATCATGACCTGAGCCGAAACCAAGTCCCATGCTTAAACGACTGAACCACCCAGGTGCCCCAGTTTTAAATTTTCTGGTAGACACAGTAAAAAAGTGCAAAGGTGAAATTAATTTCATTTAACCCAGTAGCTTCAGAATATTACCATTTCAACATGTAACCAATCTAAATTCATTATTTGAAGGGTTTTTTTTCTTTTTTAAAAAATAAATTTACCAAGCTCAATGTGCATTTTAAATTCACATCTCAAATTTTAAGTTCCCGACAGCCAGATGTGAATTGTGACTATGTCCTGTATTGGATGGTCCAAGTCTAACTAATGATTAAATAATGGTAGAGATTTTTAGAATAGAGTTTTTAATCTCATGCGTGTGATTAAATGTGTAAATGACAAGGAAACAAAAATCTAATATATTCTTTTTTGAACTTGATAGAGAGGAACGAAGGGGATCTTATGACTATAGCCAAGATCGTACGTATTATGAGAATGTTCGTACTCCAGGCACGTATCCTGAGGACTCCAGACGGGACTATCCAGCTCGAGGGAGAGAATTTTATTCAGAATGGGAAACTTACCAAGGGGACTACTACGAATCGCGGTATTATGACGATCCTCGGGAATACAGGGATTACAGAAATGATCCTTATGAACAGGATATTCGGGAATACAGTTACAGGCAAAGGGAACGAGAAAGAGAACGTGAAAGATTTGAGTCTGACAGAGATAGAGACCACGAGAGGCGGCCGAGTGAGCGCAGTCAGAGCCCAGTGCACCTGCGGCGCCCCAGAGCCCTGGCGCCTCTCCCTCACAGTCTGAGCGACTGCCGAGTGACTCAGAGAGGAGGATTTACAGCCGGTCCTCAGACCGGAGTGGAAGCTGTAGCTCACTTTCCCCTCCAAGATACGATAAACTGGACAAATCTCGTTTGGAACGCTATACAAAAAATGAAAAAACAGATAAAGAACGAACTTTTGATCCTGAGAGAGTAGAAAGAGAGAGACGCATAATAAGGAAGGAGAAAGTGGAAAAGGACAAAACTGAAAAGCAAAAACGAAAAGGAAAAGTTCATTCCCCTAGTTCTCAGTCTTCAGAGACAGACCAAGAAAATGAGAGGGAACCGAGCCCCGAAAAAACAAGGAGTTCTAATAAACTGAGCAGAGAGAAAGCTGACAAAGAAGGAATAGCAAAAAACCGCCTCGAGCTCATGCCTTGTGTGGTTTTGACCCGAGTGAAAGAAAAAGAAGGGAAAGTTATTGACCATACTCCCTTGGAAAAGCTGAAAGCCAAGCTTGATAATGACACTGCCAAGTCTTCTGCTCTAGATCAGAAACTACAGGTCTGTCAGACGGAGCCCACAAAGTCTGACTTGTCTAAACTGGAACCGGTTCGAATGAAAGTGCCAAAGGAAAAGGGCCTGTCAAGTCACATAGAAGTGGTAGATAAGGACAGCAGGCTTAAAGCCAGGAAGCACCTAAAACCGGAGCAGACTGCTGACGGGGTCAGTGCTACGGATCTGGAGAAGCTGGAAGCAAGGAAGCGGCGCTTTGCAGATTCCAATTTGAAGGTAGAAAGGCAAAAATCAGAAATCAAGAAAAGTAGTCCAGAGATAGAGGATGCTCGGGTACTTTTAAAAAAGCAGCCTGACCCATCCTCCAGAGATGTCGTTCTGCTGAGGGAAGGAGAGTCTGAAAGAAAGCCTGTGCGGAAAGAAATTCTTAAACGAGAATCTAAAAAAATAAAACTAGACAGACTTAATGCTGTTCCCAGCCCCAAAGAGTGTCAGGAGCTTGCCAGTGTTTCTGTTGGGATTGGCTCAAGGCCCAACTCAGACCTACAAGCAAGGCTGGGAGAATCAGTATGTGAATCTGTGGAAAATCAAGAAACTCAGTCAAAAAAACCTATTCCCTCAAAACCACAACTCAAACAGCTGCAATTATTAGATGATCAGGGACCAGAGAGAGAAGATATAGGAAAAACTATTGCAATCTTCGTGATGAAACACTTGAATGTAAATCAAGCCAAGAGAAACTACATTCAGTAAATACTGAAGAAAAAATTGGCATTGATATTGATCACACGCAGAGTTACCGAAAACAAATGGAGCAGAGTCGGAGAAAACAGCAGATGGAGATGGAAATAGCCAAGTCTGAGAAGTTTGGCAGTCCTAAAAAAGATGTAGATGAATATGAAAGACGTAGTCTAGTTCACGAGGTAGGCAAACCCCCCCAAGATGTCACTGATGACTCTCCTCCTAGCAAAAAGAAAAGGATGGACCATGTTGATTTTGATGTCTGCACCAAGAGAGAGAGGAATTACAGAAGTTCGCGCCAAATCAGTGAGGATTCTGAAAGGGCTGGCGGTTCTCCCGGCATCCGACATGGCTCTTTCCACGAAGACGACGACCCTCTAGGCTCCCCTAGACTCGTGTCAGTAAGAGGGTCTCCTAAAGTAGATGAAAAAGGTCTCCCCTATTCTAACATCACAGTCAGAGAAGAGTCCTTAAAATTTAATCCTTACGATTCCAGCAGGAGAGAACAGATGGCAGACATGGCCAAAATAAAGCTCTCTGTCTTGAATTCTGAAGATGAACTAAACCGGTGGGATTCTCAAATGAAACACGATGCCAGCAGATTTGATGTGAGTTTCCCAAACAGCATAATTAAGAGAGACAGCCTTCGAAAGCGGTCTGTACGTGACTTGGAACCTGGTGAGGTGCCTTCTGATTCTGATGAAGACGGTGAACACAAATCCCACTCGCCCAGAGCCTCTGCACTATATGAGAGCTCTAGGTTGTCTTTTTTATTGAGGGACAGAGAAGACAAACTACGTGAGCGAGACGAAAGACTCTCCAGTTCTTTAGAAAGGAACAAATTTTATTCTTTTGCACTGGATAAGACAATCACACCAGACACTAAGGCTTTGCTTGAAAGAGCTAAATCCCTTTCTTCATCTCGAGAAGAAAATTGGTCTTTTCTCGATTGGGACTCACGTTTTGCTAATTTTCGAAACAACAAAGATAAAGAGAAAGTTGACTCTGCTCCAAGACCTATCCCATCCTGGTACATGAAAAAGAAGAAAATTCGGACTGATTCCGAAGGAAAAATGGATGATAAAAAAATGACCATAAAGAAGAAGAACAGAAAGACAAGAATTATTTGCCTCTCGTTTTTTACACAGCTCAATCTTTGAACAAGATTCCAAGCGATTGCAGCATCTGGAGAGAAAAGACGAGGAATCCGACTTCATTGCTGGCAGGTTGTATGGGAGGCAGACGTCTGATGGGGCAAACAGCACGGTCGAAGTGATTCAAGAGCCGGTAGTTCTTTTCCATAGCAGATTTATGGAACTCACGCGAATGCAACAGAAAGAAAAGGAAAAAGACCAAAAACCCAAAGAGGTTGAAAAACAGGAAGATACAGAGGATCATCCTGAGACCCCAGAACCTGCCTCTGAGAGTAAAGAATCAGAACTGAAGACCCCTCCTCCAAGTGGACCTCCTGCTGTCACAGCTGTAGCTCCAGAGTCAGTATCGTCATCACCAGAGAAGGCGACAGCAGGGAAAAAGCAGGGGAGGTGCCTTTGGTGACAGAAGAGAAGCCCAGGGCCAGCCTCAGAAGCAGCAAAGTCTGTGTCTGCGCAGGCTCCCACTGCCGTGCAGCAAACTGAGCACAGCGACCCACCCCCAGCAGCGGACACTGATAAAGATGCTGCCAGGACTCCATCAGTTGTCGAGGAGAGTTCATCCTCTGACCAGCTGCCTTATCTGGACACCAAGCCTCCAACTCCTGGGGCCTCATTTTCCCAGTGTGGAAGTCACTGTAGATCCAGAACCTGACAGT
>JAINVK010000466.1:0-24440 GCA_030068075.1 Paguma larvata
CTGCTACTTCTGCGCATTCAGGTTTTAAACCGTGCTACCTAAATGAAACAAGAGTTAGTTCAGTGAGGCACTCGCCAAAGTGTTCCTTCACAGAGTGGAGTATGTAGCATTTGCTGCCTGTCCTGCATTCAGTTCTTACCCGTGCTAACTAAAAGAAACGAGAGGTTAGTTCAATGAGGCACTCCGCCACTGTGTTTTCCCAGAATAAAGCATATGGCTCTTGCTGCTGGTTCTGCGCATTCATTTTTAACCGTGCTACCTAAATGAAACAAGAGGTTAGTTCAGTGAGGCACTCGCCACTGTTTTGTTTCACAGAGTAAAGCGTATGTCCTTTGCTGCTAGTTCTGTGCATTCAGGTTTTAACCGTGCTATCTAAATGAAAGACCGAGGTTAGTTTCAGTGAGGCACTCGTCACTGTGTTGTTTCACAGAGTAAAGCGTATGGCTCTTTGCTGCTGGTTCTGCGCATTCAGTTTTTAAAAAACCGTGCTACCTAAATGAAACAAGAGGTTAGTTCAGTGAGGCCTCGCCACTGTGTTGTTTCACAGAGTAAAGCGTATGGCTCTTTGCTGCTGGTTCTGCGCATTCAGTTTTTTAACCGTGCTACCTAAGGGAAACAAGAGGTTAGTTCAATGAGGCACTCGCCACAGTGTTGTTCACAGAGTGGAGTGTATAGCACGTTGATGCCTGTTCGGCGTATTCAGTTCCTAATAGTGCTACCTAAATGAAACAAGAGGTTGATCAGATGAGGCACTCGCAACTGTGTTGTTTCACAGAGGAAAACGTAAGGCTCTTTGCTGCTAATTCTAGGCATTCAGTTTTTAACCGTGCTACTAAGTGAAACAAGAGGTTATTTCAATGAGGCACTCGTCACAGTGTTGATTCACAGAGTGGAGTATGTAGCACTTTGCTCCCTGTTCTTCGCATTCAGTTCTTAACGGCACTACCTAAATGAAACAAGAGGTTAGATCAATGAGGCACTCGCCACAGGGTTGTTTCACAGAGTGGAGTGTATAGCACCTTGCTGCCCGTTCTGCGCATTCAATTCCTAGCATTGCTACCTTAATGAAAACAAGAGGTTATTCAGTGAGGCACTCGCCACTGTGTTGTTTCACAGAGTAAAGCGTTGGCTCTTTGCTGCTAGTTCTGTGCATTGAGTTTTTAACCGTGCTATCTAAGTGAAACAAGAGGTTAGTTCAGTGAGGCCCTTTCCACTGTGTTGTTTCACAGAGTAAAGCGTATAGCTCTTTGCTGCTAGTTCTGTGCATTGAGTTTTTAACCGTGCTATCTAAGGGAAACAAGAGGTTAGTTCATTGAGGCACTCGCCACAGTGTTGTTTCACAGAGTGGAGTGTATAGCACGTTGATGCCTGTTCTGCGCATTCAGTTCCTAACAGTGCTACCTAAATGAAACAAGAGGTTAGTTCAGTGAGGCACTCGCCACAGTGTTGTTTCACAGAGGAAAGCCTATGACTCTTTGCCGCTTGTTGTGCGCATTCAGGTTTTTACAGTGCTACCTAAATGAAACAAGAGGTTTGTTCATGAGGCACTCGCCACGTGTTGGTTCACAGAGTGGAGTGTATAGCACGCTGATGCCTGTTCATCGCATTCAGTTCCTAACAGTGCTATCTAAATGAAACAAGAGGTTAGTTCAGTGAGGCACTCGCAACTGTGTTGTTTCACAGAGTAAAACATAAGGCTCTTTGCTGCTAGTTCTAGGCATTCAGTTTTAACCGTGCTATGTAAAGTAAACAAGAGGTTAGTTCAGAGAGGGCCCTCGCCACTGTGTTGTTTCACAGAGTAAAGCGTATGGCTCTTTGCTGCTGGTTCTTCGCATTCAGTTTTTAACCGTGCTACCTAAGGGAAACAAGAGGTTAGTTCAATGAGGCACTCGCCACAGTGTTGGTTCACAGAGTGGAGTGTATAGCACTTTGATGCCTGTTCGGCGTATTCAGTTTCCTAATAGTGCTACCTAAATGAAACAAGAGGTTAGATCAGTGAGGCACTCGCAACTGTTGTTGTTTCACAGAGGAAAAACGTAAGGCTCTTTGCTGCTAGTTCTAGGCTTTCAGTTTTTAACCGTGCTACTAAGTGAAACAAGAGGTTATTTCAATGAGGCACTCGTCACAGTGTTGATTCACAGAGTGGAGTATGTAGCACTTTGCTCCCTGTTCTTCGCATTCAGTTCTTAACGGCACTAACCTAAATGAAACAAGAGGTTAGATCAATGAGGCACTCGCCACAGGGTTGGTTCACAGAGTGGAGTGTATAGCACCTTGCTGCCCGTTCTGCGCATTCAATTCCTAGCATTGCTACCTTAATGAAACAAGAGGTTAGTTCAGTGAGGCCCTTTCCACTGTGTTGTTTCACAGAGTAAAGCGTTATGGCTCTTTGCTGCTTGTAATGCGTAATCACTTTTTAACCGTGCTACCTAAGGGAAAGAAGAGGTTAGTTCAATTAGGCCCTCGCCACCTGGGTTGTTTCACAGAGTAATGCGTACGGGTCTTTGCTGCTCATTCTGAGCTTTCAGTTTTTTCCCGTGCTACCTAAGGGAAACAAGAGGTTAGTTCAATTAGGCCCTCGCCACTTTGTTGTTTCACAGAGTGGAGTATGTTGCATTTGCTGCCTGTCCTGCGCATTCAGTTCTTAACCGTGCTAACTAAAAGAAACGAGAGGTTAATTCAATGAGGCACTCGCCACTGTGTTGTTTCCCAGAATAAAAGCATATGGCTCTTTGCTGCTAGTTCTGCGCATTGAGTTTTTAACCGTGCTACTTAAGTGAAAAAAAGAGGTTAGTTCAATGAGGCACTCGCCACAGTGTTGGTTCACAGAGTGGAGTGTATAGCACCTTGCTGCCTGTTCTGCGCATTCAGTTCCAAACAGTGCTTCCTAAATGAAACAAGAGGTTAGTTCAGTGAGGCACTGGCCACAGTGTTGCTTCACAGAGGAAAGCCTATGACTCTTTGCCGCTTGTTGTGCGCATTCAGTTTTTAAGCGTGCTATGTAAATTAAACAGGAGGTTAGTTCAGTGAGGCACTCGCCACTGTGTTGTTTCACAGGGTAAAGCGTACGGCTCTTTGCTGCTCATTCTGCGCATTCAGTTTTTAACCGTGCTATCTAAGTGAAACAAGAGGTTAGATCAGTGAGGCACTCGCAACTGTGTTGTTTCACAGAGGAAAACGTAAGGCTCTTGGCTGCTAGTTATAGGCATTCAGTTTTTAACCGAGCTACCTAATTGAAACAAGAGATTAGTTCAATGAGGCACTCGACAAAGTGTCCCATCACAGAGTGGAGTCTGTACCACTTTGCTCCCTGTTCTTCGCATTCAGTTCTTAACAGAGCTACCTAAATGAAACAAGAGGGTAGTTCAGTGAGGCACTCGCCACTGTGTTGTTTCACAGAGTAAAGCGTATGGCTCTTTTCTGCTCATTCTGCACATTCAGTTTTTAACCGTGCTATCTAAGTGAAACAAGACGTTAGTTCATTGAGGCACTCGCCACAGTGTTGTTTCACAGAGTGGAGTGTATAGCACCTTGCTGCCTGTTTGCGCATTCAGTTCCTAACAGTGCTACCTAATTGAAACAAGAGGTTAGTTCAGTGAGGCACTCGCCACTGTGTTGTTTCACAGAGTAAAGCGTACGGCTCTTTGCTACTAGTTCTGTGCATTCAGGTTTTAACCGTGCTATATAAATGAAACAAGAGGTTAGTTCAGTGAAGCACTGGCCACTGTGTTTTTTCAGAGAGTAAAGCGTATGGCTCTTTGCACCTTGTTCTACGCTTTCAGTTTTTAACCGTGCTACCTAATTGAAACAAGAGCTTAGATCAATGAGGCACTCGCCACGGTGTTGGTTCACAGAGTGGAGTGTACAGCACGTTGATGCCTGTTCGGCGTATTCAGTTCCTAATAGTGCTACCTAAATGAAACAAGAGGTTAGATCAGTGAGGCACTCGCAACTGTGTTGTTTCACAGAGGAAAACGTAAGGCTCTTGGCTGCTAGTTATAGGCATTCAGTTTTTAACCGAGCTACCTAAAAGGAACAAGAGATTAGTTCAATGAGGCACTCGACAAAGTGTTCCATCACAGAGTGGAGTATGTACCACTTTGCTCCCTGTTCTTCGCATTCCGTTCTTAACAGCGCTACCTAAATGAAACAAGAGGGTAGTTCAGTGAGGCACTCGCCACTGTGTTGTTTCACAGAGTAAAGCGTATGGCTCTTTGCTGCTCATTCTGCGCATCAGTTTTTAACCGTGCTACCTAAGGGAAACAAGAGGTTTGTTCAATGAGGCCGTCTCCACTGTGTTGTTTCACAGAGTAAAGCTTACGGCTCTTTGCTGCTAGTTCTGCGCATTCAGTTTTTTACCGTGCTACCTAAGTGAAACAAGAGGTTAGTTCAGTGAGGCACTCGCCACTGTGTTGTTTCACAGAGTAAAGCGTATGGCTCTTTGCTGCTCATTCTGCGCATTCAGTTTTTAACCGTGCTATCTAAGTGAAACAAGAGGTTAGTACATTGAGGCACTCGCCACAGTGTTGTTTCACAGAGTGGAGTGTATAGCACCTTGCTGCCCGTTTGCGCATTCAATTCCTAGCATGTTACCTAAATGAAACAAGAGGTTAGTTCAGTGAGGCACTCGCCACTGTGTTGTTTCACAGAGTAAAGCGTATGGCTCTTTGATACTGGTTCTGCGCATTCAGTTTTTAACCGTGCTACCTAAATGAAACAAGAGGTTAGTTCAGTGAGGCACTCGCCACAGTGTTGTTTCACAGAGGAAAGCCTATGACTCTTTGCCGCTTGTTGTGCGCATTCAGGTTTTTACCGTGCTACCTAAATGAAACAAGAGGTTTGTTCATTGAGGCACTCGCCACAGTGTTGGTTCACAGAGTGGAGTGTATAGCACGCTGATGCCTGTTCTGCGCATTCAGTTCCTAACAGTGCTATCTAAATGAAACAAGAGGTTAGTTCAGTGAGGCACTCGCTACTGTGTTGTTTCACAGAGTAAAACATAAGGCTCTTTGCTGCTAGTTCTAGGCATTCAGTTTTTAACCGTGTTATCTAAATTAAACAAGAGGCTGGTTCAGTGAGGCACTCGTCACTGTGTTGTTTCACAGAGTAAAGCGTATGGCTCTTTGCTGCTAGTTCTGTGCATTGAGTTTTTAACCGTGCTATCTAAGTGAAACAAGAGGTTAGTTCATTGAGTCACTCACCACAGTGTTGTTTCACAGAGAGGAGTGTATAGCACCTTGCTGCCTGTTCTGCGCATTCAGTTCCTAACAGTGCTACCTAAATGAAACAAGAGGTTAGTTCAGTGAGGCACTTCCCACTGTGTTGTTTCACAGAGTAAAACATAAGGCTCTTTGCTGCTAGTTCTACGAATTCAGTTTTTCACCTTGCTAACTAATTGAAACAATAGGTTAGTTCAATGAGGCACTCGCCAAAGTATTCCATCACAGAGTGGAGTATGTATCACTTTGCTCCCTGTTCTTCACATTCAGTTCTTAACAGCGCTACCCAAATGAAACAAGAGGTTAGTTCAGTGAGGCACTCGCCACTGTTTTGTTTCACAGAGTAAAGCGTATGTCTCTTTGCTGCTTGTTCTGCGCATTCAATTTTTAACCGTGCTACCTAAGGGAAACAAGAGGGTAGTTCAATGAGGCTCTCGGCACTGTTTTTTTCACAGAGTAAAGCGTACGGCTCTTTGCTGCTACTTCTGCGCATTCAGGTTTTAACCGTGCTACCTAAATGAAACAAGAGGTTAGTTCAGTGAGGCACTCGCCAAAGTGTTCCTTCACAGAGTGGAGTATGTAGCATTTGCTGCCTGTCCTGCTCATTCAGTTCTTAACCGTGCTAACTAAAAGAAACGAGAGGTTAGTTCAATGAGGCACTCGCCACTGTGTTGTTTCCCAGAATAAAGCATATGGCTCTTTGCTGCTAGTTCTGCGCATTGAGTTTTTAACCGTGCTACCTAAGTGAAACAAGAGGTTAGTTCAATAAGGCTCTCGCCACAGTGTTGGTTCACAGAGTGGAGTGTATAGCACCTTGCTGCCATTTCTGCGCATTCAGTTCCTAACAGTGCTACCTAAATGAAACAAGAGGTTAGTTCAGTGAGGCACTCGCCACAGTGTTGTTTCACAGAGGAAAGCCTATGACTCTTTGCCGCTTGTTGTGCGCATTCAGGTTTTTACCGTGCTACCTAAATGAAACAAGAGGTTTGTTCATTGAGGCACTCGTCACAGTGTTGGTTCACAGAGTGGAGTGTATAGCACGTTGATGCCTGTTCTGCGCATTCAGTTCCTAACAGTGCTACCTAAATGAAACAAGAGGTTAGTTCAGTGAGGCACTCGCTACTGTGTTGTTTCACAGAGTAAAACATAAGGCTCTTTGCTGCTGGTTCTGCGCATTCAGTTTTTAACCGTGCAACCTAAATGAAACAAGAGGTTAGTTCAGTGAGGCACTCGCTACTGTGTTGTTTCACAGAGTAAAACATAAGACTCTTTGCTGCTAGTTCTAGGCATTCAGTTTTTGACCGTGCTACCTAAGTGAAACAAGAGGTTAGTTCAGTGAGGCACTCGCCAAAGTGTTTTTTCCTAGAGTAAATCGTATGGCTCTTTGCTGCTAGTTCTGTGCATTCAGGTTTTAACCGTGCTATCTAAATGAAAGACGAGGTTAGTTCAGTGAGGCACTCACCACTGTTTTGTTTCACAGAGTAAAGCGTATGGCTCTTTGCTGCTTGTTCTGCGCATTCTGTTTTTAACCGTGCTACCTAAGTGAAACAAGAGGTAATTTCAATGAGGCACTCATCACAGTGTTGATTCACAGAGTGGAGTGTATAGCACCTTGCTGCCCGTTCTGCGCATTCAATTCCTAGCATTGCTACCTAAATTAAACAAGAGGTTAGTTCATTGAGGCACTCGCCACTGTGTTGTTTCACAGAGTAAAACGTACGGCTCTTTGCTGGTAGTTTTTTCGCATTCAGTTTTTAACCGTACTTCCTAAATGAAACAAGAGGTTAGTTCATTGAGGCACTCGCCACAGTGTTGGTTCACAGAGTAAAGCGTATGGCTCTTTGCTGCTAGTTCTAGTCATTCAGTTTTTAACCGTGGTACGTAAATGAAACAGGTTAGTTCAGTGAGGCACTCGCCGCTGTGTTGTTTCACAGAGTAAAGCGTATGGCTCTTTGCTGCTAATTCTCCGCATTCAGGTTTTAACCGTGCTATCTAAGTGAAACAGGAGGTTAGTTCAGTGACGCACTCGCCAAAGTGTTCCTTCACAGTGGAGTATGTAGCAATTTGCTGCCTGTTCTGCGCATTCATTTCTTAACCGTGCTATCTAAAAGAAACGAGAGGTTAGTTCAATGAGGCACTCGCCAATGTGTTGTTTCCCAGAATAAAGCATATGGCTCTTTGCTGCTAGTTCTGCGCATTGAGTTTTTAACCGTGCTACCTAAGTGAAACAAGAGGTTAGTTCAATGAGGCACTCGCCACAGTGTTGGTTCACAGAGTGGAGTGTATAGCACCTTGCTGCCTGTTCTGCGCATTCAGTTCCTAACAGTGCTACCTAAATGAAACAAGAGGTTAGTTCAGTGAGGCACTCGCCACTGTGTTGTTTCACAGAGTAAAGCGTACGGCTCTTTGCTGCTACTTCTGCGCATTCAGGTTTTAACCGTGCTACCTAAATGAAACAAGAGGTTAGTTCAGTGAGTCACTCGCCACTGTGTTGTTTCACAGAGTAAAGCGTATGGCTCTTTGCTCCTTGTTCTACGCTTTCAGTTTTTAACCGTGCTACCTAACTGAAACAAGAGCTTAGATCAAGGAGGCACTCGCCACAGTGTTGGTTCACAGAGTGGAGTGTATGGCACCTTGCTGCCCGTTCTGCGCATTCAATTCCTAGCATGCTACCTAAATGAAACAAGAGGTTAGTTCAGTGAGGCACTCGCCACTGTGTTGTTTCACAGGGTAAAGCGTATGGCTCCTTGCTGCTTGTTCTGCGCATTCAGTTTTTAACCGTGCTACCTAAGGGAAAGAAGAGGTTAGTTCAGTGAGGCCCTCGCCACTGTGTTGTTTCACAGAGTAAAGCTTAGGGCTCTTTGCTGCTCATTCTGCGCATTCAGTTTTTTACCGTGCTATCTAAGTGAAACAAGAGGTTAGTTCAGTGAGGCACTCGCCAAAGTGTTCCTTCACAGAGTGGAGTATGTAGCATTTGCTGCCTGTCCTGCGCATTCAGTTCTTAACCGTGCTAACTAAAAGAAACGAGAGGTTAGTTCAGTGAGGCACTCGCCACTGTGTTGTTTCACAGAGTAAAGCGTAAGGCTCTTTGCTGCTACTTCTGCGCATTCAGGTTTTTACCGTGCTACCTAAATGAAACAAGAGGTTAGTTCATTGAGACACTCGCCACAGTGTTGGTTCACAGAGTAGAGTGTATAGCACGTTGATACCTGTTCTGTGCATTCAGTTCCTAACAGTGCTACCTAAATGAAACAAGAGGTTAGTTCAGTGAGGCACTCGCCACTGTGTTGTTTCACAGAGTAAACATAAGGCTCTTTGCTGCTAGTTCTAGGAATTCAGTTTTTCACCTTGCTAACTAATTGAAACAATAGGTTAGTTCAATGAGGCACTCGCCAAAGTGTTCCATCACAGAGTGGAGTATGTATCACTTTGCTCCCTGTTCTTCACATTCAGTTCTTAACAGCGCTACCCAAATGAAACAAGAGGTTAGTTCAGTGAGGCACTCGCCACTGTTTTGTTTCACAGAGTAAAGCGTATGTCTCTTTGCTGCTTGTTCTGCGCATTCAATTTTTAAACCGTGCTACCTAAGGGAAACAAGAGGGTAGTTCAATGAGGCTCTCGGCACTGTTTTTTTCACAGAGTAAAGCGTACGGCTCTTTGCTGCTACTTCTGCGCATTCAGGTTTTAACCGTGCTACCTAAATGAAACAAGAGGTTAGTTCAGTGAGGCACTCGCCAAAGTGTTCCTTCACAGAGTGGAGTATGTAGCATTTGCTGCCTGTCCTGCTCATTCAGTTCTTAACCGTGCTAACTAAAAGAAACGAGAGGTTAGTTCAATGAGGCACTCGCCACTGTGTTGTTTCCCAGAATAAAGCATATGGCTCTTTGCTGCTGGTTCTGCGCATTCAGTTTTTAACCGTGCTACCTAAATGAAACAAGAGGTTAGTTCAGTGAGGCACTCGCCACTGTTTTGTTTCACAGAGTAAAGCGTATGTCTCTTTGCTGCTAGTTCTGTGCATTCAGGTTTTAACCGTGCTATCTAAATGAAAGACGAGGTTAGTTCAGTGAGGCACTCGTCACTGTGTTGTTTCACAGAGTAAAGCGTATGGCTCTTTGCTGCTGGTTCTGCGCATTCAGTTTTTAACCGTGCTACCTAAATGAAACAAGAGGTTAGTTCAGTGAGGCCCTCGCCACTGTGTTGTTTCACAGAGTAAAGCGTATGGCTCTTTGCTGCTGGTTCTGCGCATTCAGTTTTTAACCGTGCTACCTAAGGGAAACAAGAGGTTAGTTCAATAAGGCACTCGCCACAGTGTTGGTTCACAGAGTGGAGTGTATAGCACGTTGATGCCTGTTCGGCGTATTCAGTTCCTAATAGTGCTACCTAAATGAAACAAGAGGTTAGATCAGTGAGGCACTCGCAACTGTGTTGTTTCACAGAGGAAAACGTAAGGCTCTTTGCTGCTAGTTCTAGGCATTCAGTTTTTAACCGTGCTACCTAAGTGAAACAAGAGGTTATTTCAATGAGGCACTCAGTGTTGATTCACAGAGTGGAGTATGTAGCACTTTGCTCCCTGTTCTTCGCATTCAGTTCTTAACAGCGCTACCTAAATGAAACAAGAGGGTAGTTCAGTGAGGCACTCGCCACTGTGTTGTTTCACAGAGTAAAGCGTATGGCTCTTTGCTGCTCATTCTGCGCATCAGTTTTTAACCGTGCTACCTAAGGGAAACAAGAGGTTTGTTCAATGAGGCCGTCTCCACTGTGTTGTTTCACAGAGTAAAGCTTACGGCTCTTTGCTGCTAGTTCTGCGCATTCAGTTTTTTACCGTGCTACCTAAGTGAAACAAGAGGTTAGTTCAGTGAGGCACTCGCCACTGTGTTGTTTCACAGAGTAAAGCGTATGGCTCTTTGCTGCTCATTCTGCGCATTCAGTTTTTAACCGTGCTATCTAAGTGAAACAAGAGGTTAGTACATTGAGGCACTCGCCACAGTGTTGTTTCACAGAGTGGAGTGTATAGCACCTTGCGGCCCGTTTGCGCATTCAATTCCTAGCATGTTACCTAAATGAAACAAGAGGTTAGTTCAGTGAGGCACTCGCCACTGTGTTGTTTCACAGAGTAAAGCGTATGGCTCTTTGATACTGGTTCTGCGCATTCAGTTTTTAACCGTGCTACCTAAATGAAACAAGAGGTTAGTTCAGTGAGGCACTCGCCACAGTGTTGTTTCACAGAGGAAAGCCTATGACTCTTTGCCGCTTGTTGTGCGCATTCAGGTTTTTACCGTGCTACCTAAATGAAACAAGAGGTTTGTTCATTGAGGCACTCGCCACAGTGTTGGTTCACAGAGTGGAGTGTATAGCACGCTGATGCCTGTTCTGCGCATTCAGTTCCTAACAGTGCTATCTAAATGAAACAAGAGGTTAGTTCAGTGAGGCACTCGCTACTGTGTTGTTTCACAGAGTAAAACATAAGGCTCTTTGCTGCTAGTTCTAGGCATTCAGTTTTTAACCGTGTTATCTAAATTAAACAAGAGGCTGGTTCAGTGAGGCACTCGTCACTGTGTTGTTTCACAGAGTAAAGCGTATGGCTCTTTGCTGCTAGTTCTGTGCATTGAGTTTTTAACCGTGCTATCTAAGTGAAACAAGAGGTTAGTTCATTGAGTCACTCACCACAGTGTTGTTTCACAGAGAGGAGTGTATAGCACCTTGCTGCCTGTTCTGCGCATTCAGTTCCTAACAGTGCTACCTAAATGAAACAAGAGGTTAGTTCAGTGAGGCACTTCCCACTGTGTTGTTTCACAGAGTAAAACATAAGGCTCTTTGCTGCTAGTTCTAGGAATTCAGTTTTTCACCTTGCTAACTAATTGAAACAATAGGTTAGTTCAATGAGGCACTCGCCAAAGTATTCCATCACAGAGTGGAGTATGTATCACTTTGCTCCCTGTTCTTCACATTCAGTTCTTAACAGCGCTACCCAAATGAAACAAGAGGTTAGTTCAGTGAGGCACTCGCCACTGTTTTGTTTCACAGAGTAAAGCGTATGTCTCTTTGCTGCTTGTTCTGCGCATTCAATTTTTAACCGTGCTACCTAAGGGAAACAAGAGGGTAGTTCAATGAGGCTCTCGGCACTGTTTTTTTCACAGAGTAAAGCGTACGGCTCTTTGCTGCTACTTCTGCGCATTCAGGTTTTAACCGTGCTACCTAAATGAAACAAGAGGTTAGTTCAGTGAGGCACTCGCCAAAGTGTTCCTTCACAGAGTGGAGTATGTAGCATTTGCTGCCTGTCCTGCTCATTCAGTTCTTAACCGTGCTAACTAAAAGAAACGAGAGGTTAGTTCAATGAGGCACTCGCCACTGTGTTGTTTCCCAGAATAAAGCATATGGCTCTTTGCTGCTAGTTCTGCGCATTGAGTTTTTAACCGTGCTACCTAAGTGAAACAAGAGGTTAGTTCAATAAGGCTCTCGCCACAGTGTTGGTTCACAGAGTGGAGTGTATAGCACCTTGCTGCCATTTCTGCGCATTCAGTTCCTAACAGTGCTACCTAAATGAAACAAGAGGTTAGTTCAGTGAGGCACTCGCCACAGTGTTGTTTCACAGAGGAAAGCCTATGACTCTTTGCCGCTTGTTGTGCGCATTCAGGTTTTTACCGTGCTACCTAAATGAAACAAGAGGTTTGTTCATTGAGGCACTCGTCACAGTGTTGGTTCACAGAGTGGAGTGTATAGCACGTTGATGCCTGTTCTGCGCATTCAGTTCCTAACAGTGCTACCTAAATGAAACAAGAGGTTAGTTCAGTGAGGCACTCGCTACTGTGTTGTTTCACAGAGTAAAACATAAGGCTCTTTGCTGCTGGTTCTGCGCATTCAGTTTTTAACCGTGCAACCTAAATGAAACAAGAGATTAGTTCAGTGAGGCACTCGCTACTGTGTTGTTTCACAGAGTAAAACATAAGACTCTTTGCTGCTAGTTCTAGGCATTCAGTTTTTGACCGTGCTACCTAAGTGAAACAAGAGGTTAGTTCAGTGAGGCACTCGCCAAAGTGTTTTTTCCTAGAGTAAATCGTATGGCTCTTTGCTGCTAGTTCTGTGCATTCAGGTTTTAACCGTGCTATCTAAATGAAAGACGAGGTTAGTTCAGTGAGGCACTCACCACTGTTTTGTTTCACAGAGTAAAGCGTATGGCTCTTTGCTGCTTGTTCTGCGCATTCTGTTTTTAACCGTGCTACCTAAGTGAAACAAGAGGTAATTTCAATGAGGCACTCATCACAGTGTTGATTCACAGAGTGGAGTGTATAGCACCTTGCTGCCCGTTCTGCGCATTCAATTCCTAGCATTGCTACCTAAATTAAACAAGAGGTTAGTTCATTGAGGCACTCGCCACTGTGTTGTTTCACAGAGTAAAACGTACGGCTCTTTGCTGGTAGTTTTTTTCGCATTCAGTTTTTAACCGTGCTTCCTAAATGAAACAAGAGGTTAGTTCAGTGAGGCACTCGCCACAGTGTTGGTTCACAGAGTAAAGCGTATGGCTCTTTGCTGCTAGTTCTGCGCATTCAGTTTTTTACCGTGCTACCTAAGCGAAACAAGAGGTTAGTTCAGTGACGCCCTCTCCACTGTGTTGTTTCACAGAGTAAAGCGTACGGCTCTTTGCTGCTAGTTCTGCGCATTCAGGTTTTAACCGTGCTATCTAAGTGAAACAGGAGGTTAGTTCAGTGAGGCACTCGCCAAAGTGTTCCTTCACAGAGTGGAGTATGTAACAATTTGCTGCCTGTTCTGCGCATTCATTTCTTAACCGTGCTATCTAAAAGAAACGAGAGGTTAGTTCAATGAGACACTCGCCAATGTGTTGTTTCCCAGAATAAAGCATATGGCTCTTTGCTGCTAGTTCTGCGCATTGACTTTTTAACCGTGCTACCTAAGTGAAACAAGAGGTTAGTTCAATAAGGCTCTCGCCACAGTGTTGGTTCACAGAGTGGAGTGTATAGCACCTTGCTGCCAGTTCTGCGCATTCAGTTCCTAACAGTGCTACCTAAATGAAACAAGAGGTTAGTTCAGTGAGGCACTCGCCACAGTGTTTTTTCCTAGAGTAAATCGTATGGCTCTTTGCTGCTAGTTCTGTGCATTCAGGTTTTAACCGTGCTATCTAAATGAAAGACGAGGTTAGTTCAGTGAGGCACTCGCCACAGTGTTGGTTCACAGAGTAAAGCGTATGGCTCTTTGCTGCTAGTTCTAGTCATTCAGTTTTTAACCGTGGTACGTAAATGAAACAGGTTAGTTCTGTGAGGAACTCGCCGCTGTGTTGTTTCACAGAGTAAAGCGTATGGCTCTTTGCTGCTAGTTCTGCGCATTCAGTTTTTTACCGTGCTACCTAAGTGAAACAAGAGGTTAGTTCAGTGACGCCCTCGCCACTGTGTTGTTTCACAGAGTAAAGCGTACGGCTCTTTCCTGCTAGTTCTGCGCATTCAGGTTTTAACCGTGCTATTTAAGTGAAACAGGAGGTTAGTTCAGTGAGGCACTCGCCAAAGTGTTCCTTCACAGAGTGGAGTATGTAACAATTTGCTGCCTGTTCTGCGCATTCATTTCTTAAACGTGCTATCTAAAAGAAACGAGAGGTTAGTTCAATGAGGCACTCGCCAATGTGTTGTTTCCCAGAATAAAGCATATGGCTCTTTGCTGCTAGTTCTGCGCATTGACTTTTTAACCGTGCTACCTAAGTGAAACAAGAGGTTAGTTCAATAAGGCTCTCGCCACAGTGTTGGTTCACAGAGTGGAGTGTATAGCACCTTGCTGCCAGTTCTGCGCATTCAGTTCCTAACAGTGCTACCTAAATGAAACAAGAGGTTAGTTCAGTGAGGCACTCGCCACAGTGTTGTTTCACAGAGGAAAGCCTATGACTCTTTGCCGCTTGTTGTGCGCATTCAGGTTTTTACCGTGCTACTTAAATGAAACAAGAGGTTTGTTCATTGAGGCACTCGCCACAGTGTTGGTTCACAGAGTGGAGTGTATAGCACGTTGACGCCTGTTCTGCGCATTCAGTTCCTAACAGTGCTATCTAAATGAAACAAGAGGTTAGTTCAGTGAGGCACTCGCTACTGTGTTGTTTCACAGAGTAAAACATAAGGCTCTTTGCTGCTAGTTCTAGGCATTCAGTTTTTAACCGTGCTATGTAAATTAAACAAGAGGCTGGTTCAGTGAGGTACTCGTCACTGTGTTGTTTCACAGAGTAAAGCGTATGGCTCTTTGCTGCTGGTTCTGCGCATTCAGTTTTTAACCGTGCTACCTAAATGAAACAAGAGGTTAGTTCAGTGAAGCCCTCGCCACTGTGTTGTTTCACAGAATAAAGCGTATGGCTCTTTGCTGCTGGTTATGCGCATTCAGTTTTTAACCGTGCTACCTAAGGGAAACAAGAGGTTAGTTCAATGAGGCACTCGCCACAGTGTTGGTTCACAGAGTGGAGTGTATAGCACTTTGATGCCTGTTCGGCGTATTCAGTTCCTAATAGTGCTACCTAAATGAAACAAGAGGTTAGATCAGTGAGGCACTCGCAACTGTGTTGTTTCACAGAGGAAAACGTAAGGCTCTTTGCTGCTAGTTCTAGGCATTCAGTTTTTAACCGTGCTACCTAAGTGAAACAAGAGGTTAATTCAATGAGGCACTCGTCACAGTGTTGATTCACAGAGTGGAGTATGTAGCACTTTGCTCCCTCTTCTTCGCATTCAGTTCTTAACGGCACTACCTAAATGAAACAAGAGGGTAGATCAATGAGGCACTCGCCACAGGGTTGGTTCACAGAGTGGAGTGTATAGCACCTTGCTGCCCGTTCTGCGCATTCAATTCCTAGCATTGCTACCTAAATGAAACAAGAGGTTAGTTCAGTGAGGCACTCGCCACTGTGTTGTTTCACAGAGTAAAGCGTATGGCTCTTTGCTGCTAGTTCTGTGCATTGAGTTTTTAACCGTGCTATCTAAGTGAAACAAGAGGTTAGTTCAGTGAGGCACTCGCCAAAGTGTTCCTTCACAGAGTGGAGTATGTAGCAATTTGCTGCCTGTTCTGCGCATTCAGTTCTTAACCGTGCTAACTAAAAGAAACTAAGAGGTTAGTTCAATGAGGCACTCGCCACTGTGCTGTTTCACAGAGTAAAGCATATGGCTCTTTGCTGCTAGTTCTAGGCATTCAGTTTTTAACCGTGCTACCTAAATGAAAGACGAGGTTAGTTCAGTGAGGCACTCGCCAAAGTGTTTTTTCCTAGAGTAAATCGTATGGCTCTTTGCTGCTAGTTCTGTGCATTCAGGTTTTAACCGTGCTATCTAAATGAAAGACGAGGTTAGTTCAGTGAGGCACTCACCACTGTGTTGTTTCACAGAGTAAAGCGTATGGCTCTTTGCTGCTTGTTCTGCGCATTCTGTTTTTAACCGTGCTACCTAAGTGAAACAAGAGGTAATTTCAATGAGGCACTCATCACAGTGTTGATTCACAGAGTGGAGTGTATAGCACCTTGCTGCCCGTTCTGCGCATTCAATTCCTAGCATTGCTACCTAAATTAAACAAGAGGTTAGTTCATTGAGGCACTCGCCACTGTGTTGTTTCACAGAGTAAAACGTACGGCTCTTTGCTGGTAGTTTTTTCGCATTCAGTTTTTAACCGTGCTTCCTAAATGAAACAAGAGGTTAGTTCAGTGAGGCACTCGCCACAGTGTTGGTTCACAGAGTAAAGCGTATGGCTCTTTGCTGCTAGTTCTAGTCATTCAGTTTTTAACTGTGGTACGTAAATGAAACCGGTTAGTTCGGTGAGGCACTCGCCGCTGTGTTGTTTCACAGAGTAAAGCGTATGGCTCTTTGCTGCTAGTTCTGCGCATTCAGTTTTTTACCGTGCTACCTAAGTGAAACAAGAGGTTAGTTCAGTGAGGCCCTCGCCACTGTGTTGTTTCACAGAGTAAAGCGTACGGCTCTTTGCTGCTAGTTCTGCGCATTCAGGTTTTAACCGTGCTATCTAAGTGAAACAGGAGGTTAGTTCAGTGAGGCACTCGCCAAAGTGTTCCTTCACAGAGTGGAGTATGTAGCAATTTGCTGCCTGTTCTGCGCATTCATTTCTTAACCGTGCTATCTAAAAGAAACGAGAGGTTAGTTCAATGAGGCACTCGCCAATGTGTTGTTTCCCAGAATAAAGCATATGGTTCTTTGCTGCTAGTTCTGCGCATTGACATTTTAACCTTGCTACCTAAGTGAAACAAGAGGTTAGTTCAATGAGGCACTCGCCACAGTGTTGGTTCACAGAGTGGAGTGTATAGCACCTTGCTGCCTGTTCTGCGCATTCAGTTCCTAACAGTGCTACCTAAATGAAAGACGAGGTTAGTTCAGTGAGGCACTCGCCACTGTGTTGTTTCACAGAGTAAAGCGTACGGCTCTTTGCTGCTACTTCTGCGCATTCAGGTTTTAACCGTGCTACCTAAATGAAACAAGAGGTTAGTTCAGTGAGTCACTCGCCACTGTGTTGTTTCACAGAGTAAAGCGTATGGCTCTTTGCTCCTTGTTCTACGCTTTCAGTTTTTAACCGTGCTACCTAATTGAAACAAGAGCTTAGATCAAGGAGGCACTCGCCACAGTGTTGGTTCACAAAGTGGAGTGTATGGCACCTTGCTGCCCGTTCTGCGCATTCAATTCCTAGCATGCTACATAAACGAAACAAGAGGTTAGTTCAGTGAGGCACTCGCCACTGTGTTGTTTCACAGAGTAAAGCGTATGGCTCTTTGCTGCTTGTTCTGCGCATTCAGTTTTTAACCGTGCTACCTAAGGGAAACAAGAGGTTAGTTCAATGAGGCCGTCTCCACTGTGTTTTTTCACAGAGTAAAGCGTACGGCTCTTTGCTGCTAGTTCTGCGCATTCAGTTTTTACCGTGCTACCTAAGTGAAACAAGAGGTTAGTTCAGTGAGGCACTCGCCAAAGTGTTCCTTCACAGAGTGGAGTATGTAGCAATTTGCTGCCAGTTCTGCGCATTCAGTTCTTAACCGTGCTAACTAAAAGAAACGAGAGGTTAGTTCAGTGAGGCACTCGCCACTGTGTTGTTTCACAGAGTAAAGCGTAAGGCTCTTTGCTGCTACTTCTGCGCATTCAGGTTTTTACCGTGCTACCTAAATGAAACAAGAGGTTAGTTCATTGAGACACTCGCCACAGTGTTGGTTCACAGAGTAGAGTGTATAGCACGTTGATACCTGTTCTGTGCATTCAGTTCCTAACAGTGCTACCTAAATGAAACAAGAGGTTAGTTCAGTGAGGCACTCGCCACTGTGTTGTTTCACAGAGTAAAACATAAGGCTCTTTGCTGCTAGTTCTAGGAATTCAGTTTTTCACCTTGCTAACTAATTGAAACAATAGGTTAGTTCAATGAGGCACTCGCCAAAGTGTTCCATCACAGAGTGGAGTATGTATCACTTTGCTCCCTGTTCTTCACATTCAGTTCTTAACAGCGCTACCCAAATGAAACAAGAGGTTAGTTCAGTGAGGCACTCGCCACTGTTTTGTTTCACAGAGTAAAGCGTATGTCTCTTTGCTGCTTGTTCTGCGCATTCAATTTTTAACCGTGCTACCTAAGGGAAACAAGAGGGTAGTTCAATGAGGCTCTCGGCACTGTTTTTTTCACAGAGTAAAGCGTACGGCTCTTTGCTGCTACTTCTGCGCATTCAGGTTTTAACCGTGCTACCTAAATGAAACAAGAGGTTAGTTCAGTGAGGCACTCGCCAAAGTGTTCCTTCACAGAGTGGAGTATGTAGCATTTGCTGCCTGTCCTGCTCATTCAGTTCTTAACCGTGCTAACTAAAAGAAACGAGAGGTTAGTTCAATGAGGCACTCGCCACTGTGTTGTTTCCCAGAATAAAGCATATGGCTCTTTGCTGCTGGTTCTGCGCATTCAGTTTTTAACCGTGCTACCTAAATGAAACAAGAGGTTAGTTCAGTGAGGCACTCGCCACTGTTTTGTTTCACAGAGTAAAGCGTATGTCTCTTTGCTGCTAGTTCTGTGCATTCAGGTTTTAACCGTGCTATCTAAATGAAAGACGAGGTTAGTTCAGTGAGGCACTCGTCACTGTGTTGTTTCACAGAGTAAAGCGTATGGCTCTTTGCTGCTGGTTCTGCGCATTCAGTTTTTAACCGTGCTACCTAAATGAAACAAGAGGTTAGTTCAGTGAGGCCCTCGCCACTGTGTTGTTTCACAGAGTAAAGCGTATGGCTCTTTGCTGCTGGTTCTGCGCATTCAGTTTTTAACCGTGCTACCTAAGGGAAACAAGAGGTTAGTTCAATGAGGCACTCGCCACAGTGTTGGTTCACAGAGTGGAGTGTATAGCACGTTGACGCCTGTTCTGCGCATTCAGTTCCTAACAGTGCTATCTAAATGAAACAAGAGGTTAGTTCAGTGAGGCACTCGCTACTGTGTTGTTTCACAGAGTAAAACATAAGGCTCTTTGCTGCTAGTTCTAGGCATTCAGTTTTTAACCGTGCTATGTAAATTAAACAAGAGGCTGGTTCAGTGAGGTACTCGTCACTGTGTTGTTTCACAGAGTAAAGCGTATGGCTCTTTGCTGCTGGTTCTGCGCATTCAGTTTTTAACCGTGCTACCTAAATGAAACAAGAGGTTAGTTCAGTGAGGCCCTCGCCACTGTGTTGTTTCACAGAATAAAGCGTATGGCTCTTTGCTGCTGGTTATGCGCATTCAGTTTTTAACCGTGCTACCTAAGGGAAACAAGAGGTTAGTTCAATGAGGCACTCGCCACAGTGTTGGTTCACAGAGTGGAGTGTATAGCACTTTGATGCCTGTTCGGCGTATTCAGTTCCTAATAGTGCTACCTAAATGAAACAAGAGGTTAGATCAGTGAGGCACTCGCAACTGTGTTGTTTCACAGAGGAAAACGTAAGGCTCTTTGCTGCTAGTTCTAGGCATTCAGTTTTTAACCGTGCTACCTAAATGAAAGACGAGGTTAGTTCAGTGAGGCACTCGCCAAAGTGTTTTTTCCTAGAGTAAATCGTATGGCTCTTTGCTGCTAGTTCTGTGCATTCAGGTTTTAACCGTGCTATGTAAATGAAAGACGAGGTTACTTCAGTGAGGCACTCACCACTGTGTTGTTTCACAGAGTAAAGCGTATGGCTCTTTGCTGCTTGTTCTGCGCATTCTGTTTTTAACCGTGCTACCTAAGTGAAACAAGAGGTAATTTCAATGAGGCACTCATCACAGTGTTGATTCACAGAGTGGAGTGTATAGCACCTTGCTGCCCGTTCTGCGCATTCAATTCCTAGCATTGCTACCTAAATTAAACAAGAGGTTAGTTCATTGAGGCACTCGCCACTGTGTTGTTTCACAGAGTAAAACGTACGGCTCTTTGCTGGTAGTTTTTTCGCATTCAGTTTTTAACCGTGCTTCCTAAATGAAACAAGAGGTTAGTTCAGTGAGGCACTCGCCACAGTGTTGGTTCACAGAGTAAAGCGTATGGCTCTTTGCTGCTAGTTCTAGTCATTCAGTTTTTAACTGTGGTACGTAAATGAAACCGGTTAGTTCGGTGAGGCACTCGCCGCTGTGTTGTTTCACAGAGTAAAGCGTATGGCTCTTTGCTGCTAGTTCTGCGCATTCAGTTTTTTACCGTGCTACCTAAGTGAAACAAGAGGTTAGTTCAGTGAGGCCCTCGCCACTGTGTTGTTTCACAGAGTAAAGCGTACGGCTCTTTGCTGCTAGTTCTGCGCATTCAGGTTTTAACCGTGCTATCTAAGTGAAACAGGAGGTTAGTTCAGTGAGGCACTCGCCAAAGTGTTCCTTCACAGAGTGGAGTATGTAGCAATTTGCTGCCTGTTCTGCGCATTCATTTCTTAACCGTGCTATCTAAAAGAAACGAGAGGTTAGTTCAATGAGGCACTCGCCAATGTGTTGTTTCCCAGAATAAAGCATATGGTTCTTTGCTGCTAGTTCTGCGCATTGACATTTTAACCTTGCTACCTAAGTGAAACAAGAGGTTAGTTCAATGAGGCACTCGCCACAGTGTTGGTTCACAGAGTGGAGTGTATAGCACCTTGCTGCCTGTTCTGCGCATTCAGTTCCTAACAGTGCTACCTAAATGAAAGACGAGGTTAGTTCAGTGAGGCACTCGCCACTGTGTTGTTTCACAGAGTAAAGCGTACGGCTCTTTGCTGCTACTTCTGCGCATTCAGGTTTAAACCGTGCTACCTAAATGAAACAAGAGGTTAGTTCAGTGAGTCACTCGCCACTGTGTTGTTTCACAGAGTAAAGCGTATGGCTCTTTGCTCCTTGTTCTACGCTTTCAGTTTTTAACCGTGCTACCTAATTGAAACAAGAGCTTAGATCAAGGAGGCACTCGCCACAGTGTTGGTTCACAAAGTGGAGTGTATGGCACCTTGCTGCCCGTTCTGCGCATTCAATTACTAGCATGCTACATAAACGAAACAAGAGGTTAGTTCAGTGAGGCACTCGCCACTGTGTTGTTTCACAGAGTAAAGCGTATGGCTCTTTGCTGCTTGTTCTGCGCATTCAGTTTTTAACCGTGCTACCTAAGGGAAACAAGAGGTTAGTTCAATGAGGCCGTCTCCACTGTGTTTTTTCACAGAGTAAAGCGTACGGCTCTTTGCTGCTAGTTCTGCGCATTCAGTTTTTTACCGTGCTACCTAAGTGAAACAAGAGGTTAGTTCAGTGAGGCACTCGCCAAAGTGTTCCTTCACAGAGTGGAGTATGTAGCAATTTGCTGCCAGTTCTGCGCATTCAGTTCTTAACCGTGCTAACTAAAAGAAACGAGAGGTTAGTTCAGTGAGGCACTCGCCACTGTGTTGTTTTACAGAGTAAAGCGTAAGGCTCTTTGCTGCTACTTCTGCGCATTCAGGTTTTTACCGTGCTACCTAAATGAAACAAGAGGTTAGTTCATTGAGACACTCGCCACAGTGTTGGTTCACAGAGTAGAGTGTATAGCACGTTGATACCTGTTCTGTGCATTCAGTTCCTAACAGTGCTACCTAAATGAAACAAGAGGTTAGTTCAGTGAGGCACTCGCCACTGTGTTGTTTCACAGAGTAAAACATAAGGCTCTTTGCTGCTAGTTCTAGGAATTCAGTTTTCACCTTGCTAACTAATTGAAACAATAGGTTAGTTTCAATGAGGCACTCGCCAAAGTGTTCCATCACAGAGTGGAGTATGTATCACTTTGCTCCCTGTTCTTCACATTCAGTTCTTAACAGCGCTACCCAAATGAAACAAGAGGTTAGTTCAGTGAGGCACTCGCCACTGTTTTGTTTCACAGAGTAAAGCGTATGTCTCTTTGCTGCTTGTTCTGCGCATTCAATTTTAAACCGTGCTACCTAAGGGAAACAAGAGGGTAGTTCAATGAGGCTCTCGCACTGTTTTTTTCACAGAGTAAAGCGTACGGCTCTTTGCTGCTACTTCTGGCGCATTCAGGTTTTAACCGTGCTACCTAAATGAAACAAGAGGTTAGTTTCAGTGAGGCACTCGCCAAAGTGTTCCTTCACAGAGTGGAGTATGTAGCATTTGCCTGCCTGTCCTGCTCATTCAGTTCTTAACCGTGCTAACTAAAAGAGAACGAGAGGTTAGTTCAATGAGGCACTCGCCACTGTGTTGTTTCCCAGAATAAAGCATATGGCTCTTTGCTGCGGTTCTGCGCATTCAGTTTTTAACCGTGCTACCTAAATGAAACAAGAGGTTAGTTCAGTGAGGCACTCGCCACTGTTTTGTTTCACAGAGTAAGCGAATGTCTCTTTGCTGCTTAGTTCGGTGCATTCAGGTTTAACCGTGCTATCTAAATGAAAGACGAGGTTAGTTCAGTGGAGGGCACTCGTCACTGTGTTGTTTCACAGAGTAAAGCGTATGGCTCTTTGCTGCTGGTTCTGCGCATTCAGTTTTTAACCGTGCTACCTAAATGAAACAAGAGGTTAGTTCAGTGAGGCCCCTCGCCACTGTGTTGTTTCACAGAGTAAAGCGTATGGCTCTTTGCTGCTGGTTCTGCGCATTCAGTTTTTAAAACCGTGCTACCTAAGGGAAACAAGAGGTTAGTTCAATGAGGCACTCGCCACAGTGTTGGTTCACAGAGTGGAAGTGTATAGCACGTTGATGCCTGTTCGGCGTATTCAGTTCCTAATAGTGCTACCTAAATGAAACAAGAGGTTAGATCAGTGAGCACTCGCAAACTGTGTTGTTTCACAGAGGAAAACGTAAGGCTCTTTGCTGCTAGTTTCTAGGCATTCAGTTTTATAACCGTGCTACCTAAGTGAAACAAGAGGTTTATTTCAATGAGGCACTCGTCACAGTGTTGATTCACAGAGTGGAGTATGTAGCACTTTGCTCCCTGTTCTTCGCATTCAGTTCTTAACGGCACTACCTAAATGAAACAAGAGGTTAGATCAATGAGGCACTCGCCACAGGGTTGGTTCACAGAGTGGAGTGTATAGCACCTTGCTGCCCGTTCTGCGCATTCAATTCCTAGCATTGCTACCTTAATGAAACAAGAGGTTAGTTCAGTGAGGCACTCGCCACTGTGTTGTTTTCACAGAGTAAAGCGTATGGCTCTTTGCTGCTAGTTCTGTGCATTGAGTTTTTAACCGTGCTATCTAAGTGAAACAAGAGGTTAGTTCAGTGAGGCCCTTTCCACTGTGTTGTTTCACAGAGTAAAGCGTATAGCTCTTTGCTGCTAGTTCTGTGCATTGAGTTTTTAACCGTGCTATCTAAGGGAAACAAGAGGTTAGTTCATTGAGGCACTCGCCACAGTGTTGTTTCACAGAGTGGAGTGTATAGCACGTTGATGCCTGTTCTGCGCATTCAGTTCCTAACAGTGCTACCTAAATGAAACAAGAGGTTAGTTCAGTGAGGCACTCGCCACAGTGTTGTTTCACAGAGGAAAGCCTATGACTCTTTTTTCTTGTTGTGCGCATTCAGGTTTTACTCGTGCTACCCTAAATGAAACAAGAGGTTTGTTCATTGAGGCACTCGCCACAGTGTTGGTTCACAGAGTGGAGTGTATAGCACGTTTGATGGCCTGTTCATCGCATTCAGTTTCCTAACAGTGCTATCTAAATGAAACAAGAGGTTAGTTCAGTGAGGCAATCGCAACTGTGTTGTTTCACAGAGTAAAACATAAGGCTCTTTGCTGCTAGTTCTAGGCATTCATTTTTAACCGTGCTATGTAAATTAAACAAGAGGTTAGTTCAGTGAGCCCCTCGCCACTGTGTTGTTTCACAGAGTAAAGCGTATGGCTCTTTGCTGCTGGTTCTTCGCATTCAGTTTTTAACCGTGCTACCTAAGGGAAACAAGAGGTTAGTTCAATGAGGCACTCGCCACAGTGTTGGTTCACAGAGTGAGTGTAAAGCACGTTGATGCCTGTTCGGCGTATTCAGTTCCTAATAGTGCTACCTAAATGAAACAAGAGGTTAGATCAGTGAGGCACTCGCAACTGTGTTGTTTCACAGAGGAAATCGTAAGGCTCTTTGCTGCTAGTTCTAGGCTTTCAGTTTTTAACCGTGCTACCTAAGTGAAACAAGAGGTTATTCAATGAGGCACTCGTCACAGTGTTGATTCACAGAGTGGAGTTAAGTAGCACTTTGCTCCTGTTTCGCATTCAGTTCTTAACGCTCTACCTAAATGAAACAAGAGGTTAGATCAATGAGGCACTCGCCACAGGTTGTTCACAGAGTGGAGTGTATAGCACCTTGCTGCCCGTTCTGCGTCAATTCCTAGCATTGCTACCTTAATGAACAAGAGGTTAGTTCAGTGAGGCCTTTCCACTGTGGTTGTTTCACAGAGTAAAGCGTATGGCTCTTGCTGCGCTTGTAATGCGTAATCACTTTTTAACCGTGCTACCTAAGGGAAAGAAGAGGTTAGTTCAATTAGGCCCTCGCCACTGTGTTGTTTCACAGAGTAATGCGTACGGGTCTTTGCTGCTCATTCTGACCTTTCATTTTTTTCCCGTGCTACCTAAGGGAAACAAGAGGTTAGTTCAATGAGGCCCTAGCCACTTTGTTGTTTCACAGAGTGGAGTATGTTGCATTTGCTGCCTGTCCTGCGCATTCAGTTCTTAACCGTGCTAACTAAAAGAAACGAGAGGTTAATTCAATGAGCACTCGCCACTGTGTTGTTTCCCAGAATAAAGCATATGCTCTTTGCTGCTAGTTCTGCGCATTGAGTTTTTAACCGTGCTACTTAAGTGAAAAAAAGAGGTTAGTTCAATGAGGCACTCGCCAC
>JAINVK010000877.1:0-23091 GCA_030068075.1 Paguma larvata
TTTGCAAAGATAAGCATATGGCACTTCGCTCCTAGTCCTGCACATAGGATTCAACACGCACTATCCTAAACAAGACGTTAGTGGAATGAAGCATTCGCACAGTGTTATTTCCCAGAGTTGAACATAAGGCACTTCGCTCCTAATTCTTTGCATGGGATTCAACATGCTGCTAACTTTCTGAAACAAGATATTATTTGAATGACGCATTCCCCACAGTGTTATTTCCCAGAGTTGAGCATAAGGCACTTCGCTCCTAATTCTTTGCATGGGATTCAACATGCTGCTAACTTTCTGAAACAAGATACTATTTGAATGACGCATTCCCCACAGTGTTATTTCGCAGAGTTGAGTGTAAGGCACTTCCCTCTGAGTTCTGCATATAAGATTCAACATGGTTCTTACTTCTGAAACAAGATGATAGTTAAAAAAAGCATTCCCCACAGTGTTATCCAACAGAGTTGAGCGTAAGGCACGGCGCTCTTAGTTCTGCGGAATGGATTCAACATACTACTAACATTCTGAAATGAGATGCTGGATGAAGGAAGCATTCCCCACAGTGTTATCTGAGAGGGTTGAGCTTAAAGAACTTCGCTCCTAATTCTGCATATGGGATTCAACTAGCTACTGACTTTATGAAACACGAAGTTAGTGCAATGAAGCATTCACCACAGTGTTATCTCAGAGTTGAGTGTTTGGCACTTCGCTCCTAGTTCTGCGCATGGCATTCCACATGTTAACTTTCTGAAACAAGACGTTAGTTCAATCACGCATTCCCCCCAGTGCTATCTCACAGAGTTGCCCGTAAGGCTCTTCGCTCCCAGTTTTGCGCAATGGATTCAACATGCTACTGACGTTCTGAAACAAGACGTTAGTTGAATGAAGCCATCCGCACAATGTTATTTCCCAGAGTTGAGCTTAAGGCACTTCGCTCCTAGTTCTGCGCATGGGTTCAAGTAGCTATTAGATTTCTGAAACAAGACGTTGGTGGAATGAACCATTCACCACAGTTTATTTCACAGAGTTGAGCATAAGGCATTTCATTCTAGTTCTGCGCACGGAATTCAACAAGGTACTAACTTTCAGAAACAGGATGTTAGTTGAATGAAGCATTCGCCACAGTGTTATTTCACAGAGTTGAGCGAAAAGCCCTTTGCTCTTGGTTCTCGCATGGGAATCAACAAGCTTCTCTAGGAAACAAGACGTAGGTTGAAGGAAGCATTCCCTACAGTGTTACTTCGTATATTTGAGTGTAATGCACTCCGTTCGGAGTACTGCATATTCGGTTCAACATGCTACTTACTTTCTGAAACAAGATGATAGTTGAATGAAGCATTCCCCACCATCTTATCTGACAGTGTTGAGCGTAAGGCACTGAGCTGTTAGTTCTGCGGAATGGATTCATCATGCTACTAACTTTCTGAAGCAAGAAGGTAGTGGAAGGAAGCATTCCGCACAGTGTTATCTCACAGAATTGAGCATAAGACCCATAGGTCTGAATTCAGCACATGCGATTCAACATGCTACTAACTTCCAGAAACAAGATGTTAGTTTAATGACGCGTTCCCCACAGTGTTATTTCGCAGAGTTGAGGGTAAGGCACTTCGCTCCGACTTCTGCATAGAGGATTTAAAATGGTACTTACTTTCTAAAACAAGATGATTGTTGAATGAAACATTCCCCTTAGTGTTATTTCCGAGAGTTGAACATAAGGCACCTCGCTCCTAATCCTTGCATGGGATTCAACATGCTACTATCTGAAACGAGATGTTAGTTGAATGAAGCATTCGGCACAGTGTTATCTGACAGAATTGAGCCTAAGGCACCAGGCCGTTAGTATTGCGGAATGGATTCAACATGCTGCTACCTTTTTGAAACGAGATGTTAGTTACAGGAAGCATTGCCCACAGTGTTGATGGGCAGAGTTGAGCGTAAGGCACTTTGCTCCTAGTTCTGCACATGGGATTCAACTAGATACTCACTTTCTGAAACGAGATGTTAGTTGAATGAAGCGTTCACCACAGTATTATCTCACAGAGTTGAGTGTACGACACTTCGGTCCTACTTCTGCGCACGGGATTCCACATGCTAACTTTCTGAAACAAGAGGTTTTGTTGAATGAGATATTCCCCAGAGTGCTATCTTACAGAGTTGTGCTGAGGCTCTTCGCTCCCAGTTTTGCGCAATGAATTCAACATGCTACTGACGTTATGAAACAAGACGTTAGTTGAATGAAGCCATCCGCACAATGTTATTTCCCAGAGTTGAGCTTAAGGCACTTCGCTCCTAGTTCTGCGCTTGGGTTCAAGTAGCTATTAAATTTCTGAAACAAGACGTTAGTGGAATGAACCGTTCACCATAGTTTTATTTCACAGAGTTGAGCATAAGGCATTTCATTCTAGTTCTGCGCACAGAATTCAAGAAGGTACTAACTCTCAGTAACAAGATGTTAGTTAAATGAAGCATTCGCCACAGTGTTATTTCGCAGAGGCGAGCATAGGCACTTCGCTCCTAGTTCTGCGCATGGGATTTAACTAGCTTCGAACATTCTGAACCACGTTGTTAGTTGAATGAAGCGTTTCCCCAGTGTTATCTGAGAGAGTTGAGCGTAAAGCACTTCGCTCCTGGTTCTCGCATGGGAATCAACAAGCTTTTAACTGTCTGAAACAAGATGTAGGTTGAAGAAAGCATTCCCTACAGAATTACTTCGCAGATTTGAGTGTAAGCCACTTCATTCTGAATTCTGCGCATGCGATTCAACACACTACCAAATTTCAGACGCAAGGTGATAGTTGAATGAAGTGTTCTCCACGGTTGTATCTCACAGAGTTGAGTCTAAGGCGTTTTGCTTCTAGTTCTGCGCATGGGCTTCAAGAAGCTATTAACTTTCTGAAACAAGATGTTAGTTGAATGACGCATTCCCCAGAGTGTTATTTCGCAGAGTTGAGTGTAAAGCACTTCGCTCCCACTTCTGCATTAGGGTTCATCATGCTACTAACATTCTGAAACAAGATAGTAGTTGAAGGAAGCATTCCCTATAGTGTAATTTCGCAGAGTTGAGCATAAGGCAATTCGCTCCTTCTTCTCAGCATGGGAATCAACATGCTACTAACTTTCTGAAACAAGATGTTAGTTGAATGAAGATTTCCTCACTGTTATCTCTCAGAATTGAGCATATGGCCCATCACTCTGAAGTCTGCGCATGCGATTCAACATGCTACTAAATTTCAGAAACAAGGTGATAGCTGAATGAAGCGTTTCCTACCGTTTTATCCCACAGAGTTGAGTCTAGGGCGTATCGCTTCTAGTTCCGAGCATGGGATTCAACTGTCTACTAACTTTCTGAAACAGAGGATAGTTGAATGACGCACTCCCCACAGGGTTATTCGACAGAGTTGAGCATAAGGCACTGCGCTTTTAATTCTGCGGAATGTATTCAACATGCTCCTAACTGTCTGAAACAAGATGTAGGTTGAAGGAAGCATTCCCCCCAGTGCTACTTCGCAGAGTTGAGTGTAAGACACTTCGTTCCAAGTTTGCATATTGGATTCAACATGCTACTAACTTTCTGAAACAAGATGATAGTTGAATGAAGCATTCACCCAGTGTTATCAGACAGAGTTGAGCGAAAGGCACTGAGCCGTTAGTATTGCGGAATGAATTCAGCTTGCTGTTTTCTGAAACGAGATGTTAGTTACAGGAAGCATTCGCCACAGTGTTATTGCGCAGAGTTGAGCATAAGGCACTTCGGTCCTAGTTCTGCGCATGGGATTCAACAAAGCTACTAAAGTTCTGAAACAAGATGTTAGTTGAATGACGCATTACCCATAGTGTTATTTCACTGAGTTGAGCATAAGGCACTTCGCTCCTAGCTCCGGGCATGGATTCAACTAGCTACTAACATTTTGAAACCAGACCTTAGTTAAATGAAGCCTTTCTGCACAATGTTATTTCCCAGAGTTGAGCTTAAGGCACTTCGCTCCTAGGTCTGTGCGTGGATTCAAGTAGCTATTACATTTCTGAATCAAGATGTTAGTGGAATGAACCATTCACCATAGTTTTATTTCACAGAGTTGAGCGCAAGACATTTCTTTCTAGTTCTGCGCACGGAATTCAACAAGGTACTAACTTTCTGAAACAAAGTGTTAGTTGAATGAGGCATTCGCGGCAGTGTTATTTCGCAGAGGCGAGCATAGGCGCTTCACTCCTGGTTCGGCGCATGGGATTTAAGCTAGCTTCGAACAATCTGAACAAAGTCGTTAGATGAATGAAGCATTTCCCACCGTGTTACCTGAGAGAGTTGAGCGTTAAGCACTTTGCTCCTGGTTTTCGCATGGGAATCAACAAGCTTCTATCTGTCTGAAACAAGACGTAGGTTGAAAAAGAAGCAGTCCCTACAGAATTACTTGGCAGATTTGAGTGTAAGACACTTCGCTCCGAATTCTGCATAGAGCATTCAACATGCTACTTACTTTATGTAACAAGATGTTAGTTGAATGAAGCATTCCCCACAGTCTTATCTGACAGTGTTGAGCGTAAGGCACTGAGCTTTTAGTTCTGCGGATTGGATTCATCATGCTACTAACTTTCTGAAACAAGACGTTAGTTCAATGACGCATTCCCCCCAGTGCTATCTCACAGAGTTGGGCGTTAGGCTCTTCGCTCCCAGTTTTGCGCAATGGATTCAACACGCTACTGACGTTCTGAAACAAGACGTTAGTTGAATGAAGCCTTCCCCACCATGTTATTTCCCAGAGTTGAGCTTAAGGCACTTCGCTCCTAGTTCTGCGCTTGGGTTCAAGTAGCTATTAAATTTCTGAAACAAGACGTTGGTGGAATGAACCATTCACCACAGTTTTATTTCACAGAGTTGAGCGTAAGGCATTTCATTCTAGTTCTGCGCACGGAATTCAACAAGGTACTAACTTTCAGAAACAAGATGTTAGTTGAATGAAGCATTCGCCACAGTGTTATTTCGCAGACTTGAGCGTAAAGCACTTTGTTCTTGGTTATCGCATGGGAATCAACAAGCTTCTCTCTGAAACAAGACGTAGGTTGAAGGAAGCATTCCCTACAGTGTTACTTCGTATATTTGAGTGTAATGCACTCCGTTCGGAGTACTGCATATTCGGTTCAACATGCTACTTACTTTCAGAAACAAGATGATAGTTGAATGAAGCATTCCCCACCGTCTTCTCTGACAGTGTTGAGCGTAATGCACTGAGCTGTTAGTTCTGCGGAATGGATTCATCATGCTACTAACTTTCTGACACAAGATATTAGTTGAAGGATGCATTCCCCACAGTGTTATTTCCCAGAGTTGAGAATAAGCCCCTTTGCTGTTAATTCTTTCCGTGGGATTCAACATGCTACTAACTTTCTGAAGCAAGAAGGTAGTTGAATGAAGCATTCCGCACAGTGTTATCTCACAGAATTGAGCATAAGACCCATAGGTCTGAATTCTGTACATGCGATTCAACATGCTACTAACTTCCAGAAACAAGGTGTTAGTTGAATGACGTGTTCCCCACAGTGTTATTTCGCAGAGTTGAGGGTAAGGCACTTCGCTCCGACTCCTGCATAGAGGATTTAAAATGGTACTTACTTTCTAAAACAAGATGATTGTTGAATGAAGCATTCCCCTTAGTGTTATTTCCCAGAGTTGAGCTTAAGGCACTTCGCTCCTAGTTCTGCGCATGGGTTCAAGTAGCTATTAGATTTCTGAAACAAGACGTTGGTGGAATGAACCATTCACCACAGTTTTATTTCACAGAGTTGAGCATAAGGCATTTCATTCTAGTTCTGCGCACGGAATTCAACAAGGTACTAACTTTCAGAAACAGGATGTTAGTTGAATGAAGCATTCGCCACAGTGTTATTTCACAGAGTTGAGCGAAAAGCACTTTGCTCTTGGTTCTCGCATGGGAATCAACAAGCTTCTCTAGGAAACAAGACGTAGGTTGAAGGAAGCATTCCCTACAGTGTTACTTCGTATATTTGAGTGTAATGCACTCCGTTCGGAGTACTGCATATTCGGTTCAACATGCTACTTACTTTCTGAAACAAGATGATAGTTGAATGAAGCATTCCCCACCATCTTATCTGACAGTGTTGAGCGTAAGGCACTGAGCTGTTAGTTCTGCGGAATGGATTCATCATGCTACTAACTTTCTGAAGCAAGAAGGTAGTGGAAGGAAGCATTCCGCACAGTGTTATCTCACAGAATTGAGCATAAGACCCATAGGTCTGAATTCAGCACATGCGATTCAACATGCTACTAACTTCCAGAAACAAGATGTTAGTTTAATGACGCGTTCCCCACAGTGTTATTTCGCAGAGTTGAGGGTAAGGCACTTCGCTCCGACTTCTGCATAGAGGATTTAAAATGGTACTTACTTTCTAAAACAAGATGATTGTTGAATGAAACATTCCCCTTAGTGTTATTTCCGAGAGTTGAACATAAGGCACCTCGCTCCTAATCCTTGCATGGGATTCAACATGCTACTATCTGAAACGAGATGTTAGTTGAATGAAGCATTCGGCACAGTGTTATCTGACAGAATTGAGCCTAAGGCACCAGGCCGTTAGTATTGCGGAATGGATTCAACATGCTGCTACCTTTTTGAAACGAGATGTTAGTTACAGGAAGCATTGCCCACAGTGTTGATGGGCAGAGTTGAGCGTAAGGCACTTTGCTCCTAGTTCTGCACATGGGATTCAACTAGATACTCACTTTCTGAAACGAGATGTTAGTTGAATGAAGCGTTCACCACAGTATTATCTCACAGAGTTGAGTGTACGACACTTCGGTCCTACTTCTGCGCACGGGATTCCACATGCTAACTTTCTGAAACAAGAGGTTTTGTTGAATGAGATATTCCCCAGAGTGCTATCTTACAGAGTTGTGCTGAGGCTCTTCGCTCCCAGTTTTGCGCAATGAATTCAACATGCTACTGACGTTATGAAACAAGACGTTAGTTGAATGAAGCCATCCGCACAATGTTATTTCCCAGAGTTGAGCTTAAGGCACTTCGCTCCTAGTTCTGCGCTTGGGTTCAAGTAGCTATTAAATTTCTGAAACAAGACGTTAGTGGAATGAACCGTTCACCATAGTTTTATTTCACAGAGTTGAGCATAAGGCATTTCATTCTAGTTCTGCGCACAGAATTCAAGAAGGTACTAACTCTCAGTAACAAGATGTTAGTTAAATGAAGCATTCGCCACAGTGTTATTTCGCAGAGGCGAGCATAGGCACTTCGCTCCTAGTTCTGCGCATGGGATTTAACTAGCTTCGAACATTCTGAACCACGTTGTTAGTTGAATGAAGCGTTTCCCCAGTGTTATCTGAGAGAGTTGAGCGTAAAGCACTTCGCTCCTGGTTCTCGCATGGGAATCAACAAGCTTTTAACTGTCTGAAACAAGATGTAGGTTGAAGAAAGCATTCCCTACAGAATTACTTCGCAGATTTGAGTGTAAGCCACTTCATTCTGAATTCTGCGCATGCGATTCAACACACTACCAAATTTCAGACGCAAGGTGATAGTTGAATGAAGTGTTCTCCACGGTTGTATCTCACAGAGTTGAGTCTAAGGCGTTTTGCTTCTAGTTCTGCGCATGGGCTTCAAGAAGCTATTAACTTTCTGAAACAAGATGTTAGTTGAATGACGCATTCCCCAGAGTGTTATTTCGCAGAGTTGAGTGTAAAGCACTTCGCTCCCACTTCTGCATTAGGGTTCATCATGCTACTAACATTCTGAAACAAGATAGTAGTTGAAGGAAGCATTCCCTATAGTGTAATTTCGCAGAGTTGAGCATAAGGCAATTCGCTCCTTCTTCTCAGCATGGGAATCAACATGCTACTAACTTTCTGAAACAAGATGTTAGTTGAATGAAGATTTCCTCACTGTTATCTCTCAGAATTGAGCATATGGCCCATCACTCTGAAGTCTGCGCATGCGATTCAACATGCTACTAAATTTCAGAAACAAGGTGATAGCTGAATGAAGCGTTTCCTACCGTTTTATCCCACAGAGTTGAGTCTAGGGCGTATCGCTTCTAGTTCCGAGCATGGGATTCAACTGTCTACTAACTTTCTGAAACAGAGGATAGTTGAATGACGCACTCCCCACAGGGTTATTCGACAGAGTTGAGCATAAGGCACTGCGCTTTTAATTCTGCGGAATGTATTCAACATGCTCCTAACTGTCTGAAACAAGATGTAGGTTGAAGGAAGCATTCCCCCCAGTGCTACTTCGCAGAGTTGAGTGTAAGACACTTCGTTCCAAGTTTGCATATTGGATTCAACATGCTACTAACTTTCTGAAACAAGATGATAGTTGAATGAAGCATTCACCCAGTGTTATCAGACAGAGTTGAGCGAAAGGCACTGAGCCGTTAGTATTGCGGAATGAATTCAGCTTGCTGTTTTCTGAAACGAGATGTTAGTTACAGGAAGCATTCGCCACAGTGTTATTGCGCAGAGTTGAG
The DNA here is from genome assembly GCA_030068075.1 of Paguma larvata. NCBI lineage: Eukaryota > Metazoa > Chordata > Mammalia > Carnivora > Viverridae > Paguma > Paguma larvata. Next base: position 8,485 of record JAINVK010000877.1, read on the forward strand.
CATAAGGCACTTCGGTCCTAGTTCTGCGCATGGGATTCAACAAAGCTACTAAAGTTCTGAAACAAGATGTTAGTTGAATGACGCATTACCCATAGTGTTATTTCACTGAGTTGAGCATAAGGCACTTCGCTCCTAGCTCCGGGCATGGATTCAACTAGCTACTAACATTTTGAAACCAGACCTTAGTTAAATGAAGCCTTTCTGCACAATGTTATTTCCCAGAGTTGAGCTTAAGGCACTTCGCTCCTAGGTCTGTGCGTGGATTCAAGTAGCTATTACATTTCTGAATCAAGATGTTAGTGGAATGAACCATTCACCATAGTTTTATTTCACAGAGTTGAGCGCAAGACATTTCTTTCTAGTTCTGCGCACGGAATTCAACAAGGTACTAACTTTCTGAAACAAAGTGTTAGTTGAATGAGGCATTCGCGGCAGTGTTATTTCGCAGAGGCGAGCATAGGCGCTTCACTCCTGGTTCGGCGCATGGGATTTAAGTAGCTTCGAACAATCTGAACAAAGTCGTTAGATGAATGAAGCATTTCCCACCGTGTTACCTGAGAGAGTTGAGCGTTAAGCACTTTGCTCCTGGTTTTCGCATGGGAATCAACAAGCTTCTATCTGTCTGAAACAAGACGTAGGTTGAAAAAGAAGCAGTCCCTACAGAATTACTTGGCAGATTTGAGTGTAAGACACTTCGCTCCGAATTCTGCATAGAGCATTCAACATGCTACTTACTTTATGTAACAAGATGTTAGTTGAATGAAGCATTCCCCACAGTCTTATCTGACAGTGTTGAGCGTAAGGCACTGAGCTTTTAGTTCTGCGGATTGGATTCATCATGCTACTAACTTTCTGAAACAAGACGTTAGTTCAATGACGCATTCCCCCCAGTGCTATCTCACAGAGTTGGGCGTTAGGCTCTTCGCTCCCAGTTTTGCGCAATGGATTCAACACGCTACTGACGTTCTGAAACAAGACGTTAGTTGAATGAAGCCTTCCCCACCATGTTATTTCCCAGAGTTGAGCTTAAGGCACTTCGCTCCTAGTTCTGCGCTTGGGTTCAAGTAGCTATTAAATTTCTGAAACAAGACGTTGGTGGAATGAACCATTCACCACAGTTTTATTTCACAGAGTTGAGCGTAAGGCATTTCATTCTAGTTCTGCGCACGGAATTCAACAAGGTACTAACTTTCAGAAACAAGATGTTAGTTGAATGAAGCATTCGCCACAGTGTTATTTCGCAGACTTGAGCGTAAAGCACTTTGTTCTTGGTTATCGCATGGGAATCAACAAGCTTCTCTCTGAAACAAGACGTAGGTTGAAGGAAGCATTCCCTACAGTGTTACTTCGTATATTTGAGTGTAATGCACTCCGTTCGGAGTACTGCATATTCGGTTCAACATGCTACTTACTTTCAGAAACAAGATGATAGTTGAATGAAGCATTCCCCACCGTCTTCTCTGACAGTGTTGAGCGTAATGCACTGAGCTGTTAGTTCTGCGGAATGGATTCATCATGCTACTAACTTTCTGACACAAGATATTAGTTGAAGGATGCATTCCCCACAGTGTTATTTCCCAGAGTTGAGAATAAGCCCCTTTGCTGTTAATTCTTTCCGTGGGATTCAACATGCTACTAACTTTCTGAAGCAAGAAGGTAGTTGAATGAAGCATTCCGCACAGTGTTATCTCACAGAATTGAGCATAAGACCCATAGGTCTGAATTCTGTACATGCGATTCAACATGCTACTAACTTCCAGAAACAAGGTGTTAGTTGAATGACGTGTTCCCCACAGTGTTATTTCGCAGAGTTGAGGGTAAGGCACTTCGCTCCGACTCCTGCATAGAGGATTTAAAATGGTACTTACTTTCTAAAACAAGATGATTGTTGAATGAAGCATTCCCCTTAGTGTTATTTCCGAGAGTTGAGCATAAGGCACCTCGCTCCTAATTCTTTGCATGGGATTCAACATGCTGCTAAATTTTTGAAACGAGATGTTTGTTACAGGAAGCATTGCCCACAGTGTTGATGGGCATAGTTGAGCGTAAGGCACTTCGCTCCTAGTTCTGCACATGGGATTCAACTAGATACTCACTTTCTGAAACGAGATGTTAGTTGAATGAAGCGTTCACCACAGTATTATCTCACAGAGTTGAGCATAAGGCACTTCGGTCCTAGTTCTGCGCATGGGATTCAACAAAGCTACTGAAGTTCTGAAACAAGATGTTAGTTGAATGACGCATTACCCATAGTGTTATTTCGTTGAGTTGAGCATAAGGCACTTCGCTCCTAGCTACGGGCATGGGATTCAACTAGCTACTAACATTCTGAAACCAGACGTTAGTTAAATGAAGCCTTTCTGCACAATGTTATTTCCCAGAGTTGAGCTTAAGGCACTTCGCTCCTAGGTCTGTGCATGGATTCAAGTAGCTATTACATTTCTGAAACAAGATGTTAGTGGAATGAACCATTCACCATAGTTTTATTTCACAGAGTTGAGCGCAAGACATTTCTTTCTAGTTCTGCGCACGGAATTCAACAAGGTACTAACTTTCTGAAACAAAGTGTTAGTTGAATGAGGCATTCGCGGCAGTGTTATTTCGCAGAGGCGAGCATAGGCGCTTCACTCCTGGTTCGGCGCATGGGATTTAACTAGCTTCGAAGAATCTGAACAAAGTCGTTAGATGAATGAAGCATTTCCCACCGTGTTATCTGAGAGAGTTGAGCGTTAAGCACTTTGCTTCTGGTTTTCGCATGGGAATCAACAAGCTTCTAACTGTCTGAAACAAGACGTAGGTTGAAAAAGAAGCATTCCCTACAGAATTGCTTGGCAGATTTGAGTGTAAGACACTTCGCTCCGAATTCTGCATAGAGCATTCAACATGCTACTTACTTTATGTAACAAGATGTTAGTTGAATGAAGCATTCCCCACAGTCTTATCTGACAGTGTTGAGCGTAAGGCACTGAGCTTTTAGTTCTGCGGATTGGATTCATCATGCTACTAACTTTCTGAAACAAGACGTTAGTTCAATGACGCATTCCCCCCAGTGCTATCTCACAGAGTTGCCCGTAAGGCTCTTCGCTCCCAGTTTTGCGCAATGGATTCAACACGCTACTGACGTTCTGAAACAAGACGTTAGTTGAATGAAGCCTTCCCCACCATGTTATTTCCCAGAGTTGAGCTTAAGGCACTTTGCTCCTAGTTCTGCGCATGGGTTCAAGTAGCTATTAAATTTCTGAAACAAGACGTTGGTGGAATGAACCATTCACACAGATTTATTTCACAGAGTTGAGCGTAAGGCATTTCATTCTAGTTCTGCGCACGGAATTCAACAAGGTACTAACTTTCAGAAACAGGATGTTAGTTGAATGAAGCATTCGCCACAGTGTTATTTCGCAGAGTTGAGCGTAAAGCCCTTTGCTCCTGGTTCTCGCATGGGAATCAACAAGCTTCTCTCTGAAACAAGACGTAGGTTGATGGACTCATTCCCTACCGTGTTACTTCACATAATTGAGTGTAATGCACTCCGTTCGGAGTACTGCATACTCGGTTCAACATGCTACTTACTTTCTGAAACAAGATGATAGTTGAATGAAGCATTCCCCACCGTCTTATCTGACAGACTTGAGTGGAAGGCACTGAGCTGTTAGTTCTGCGGATTGGATTCATCATGCAACTAACTTTCTGAAACAAGATGTTAGTTAAAGGAAGCATTCCCTACCGTGTTATTTCGCAGAGTGGAGCATAAGGCACTTCGCTCCTACTTCTGCGCATGGGAGTCAACATGCTACTAACTTTCTGAAACGAGATGTGAGTTGAATGAAGCATTCCGGAAAGCGTTATCTCACAGAATTGAGCATATGGCCCACCGCTCTGAATTCTACGCATGCGATTCAACAGACAACTAAATTTCAGAAACAAAGTGATAGTTGAATGAAGCGTTCTCCACGGTTTTATTTCACAGAGTTGTGTCTATGGCGTTTTGCTTCTAGTACTGCGCATGGGATTCAACAAGCTTTTAGAAACAAGAGGTTAGTTGAATGACGCATTCCACACCGTGTTATTTCGCAGAGTTGAGGGTAAGGCACTTCGCTCTGACCTCTGCATATAAGATTCATCATGCAACTAACTTTCGGAAACAAGATGTTAGGTGAAGGAAGCATTCCCCCCACTATTATTTGGCAGAATTGAGCATAAGGCACTTCGCTCCTTATCTTTTGCATGGGAATCAGAATGCTACTAACATTCTGAAACAAGACGTTAGTTGAATGAAGCCTTCTGCACAATGTTATTTGCCAGAGTTGAGCTTAAGACACTTCGCTCCTAGTTCTGCGCTTGGGTTCAAGTAGCTATTAAATTTCTGAAACAAGACGTTAGTGGAATGAACCATTCAGCACAGACTTATTTCACAGAGTTGAGCGTAAGGCATTTCATTCTAGTTGTGCGCACGGAATTCAACAAGGTACTAACTTTCAGAAACAGAATGTTAGTTGAATGAAGCATTCGGCACAGTGTTATTTCGCAGAGTTGAGGGAAAAGCACATTGCTCTTGGTTCTCGCATGGGAATCAACAAGCTTCTCTCTGAAACAAGACGTAGGTTGAAGGAAGCATTCCCTACAGTGTTACTTCGTATATTTGAGTGTAATGCACTCCGTTCGGAGTACTGCATATTCGGTTCAACATGCTACTTACTTTCTGGAACAAGATGATAGTTGAATGAAGCATTCCCCACCGTCTTATCTGACAGTGTTGAGCGTAAGGCACTGAGTTGTTAGTTCTGCGGAATGGATTCATCATGCTACTAACTTTCTAAAACAAGATATTAGTTGAAGGATGCATTCCCCACAGTGTTATTTCCCAGAGTTGAGCATAAGCCCCTTTGCTGCTAATTCTTTCCGTGGGATTCAACATGCTACTAACTTTCTGAAGCAAGAAGGTAGTTGAATGAAGCATTCCGCACAGTGTTATCTCACAGAATTGAGCATAAGATCCATAGGTCTGAATTCTGTACATGCGATTCAACATGCTACTAACTTCCAGAAAAAAGGGGTTAGTTGACGCATTCCCCACAGTGTTATTTCGCAGAGTTGAGGGTAAGGCACTTCGCTCCGACTCCTGCATAGAGGATTTAAAATGGTACTTACTTTCTAAAACAAGATGATTGTTGAATGAAGCATTCCCCTTAGTGTTATTTCCGAGAGTTGAGCATAAGGCACCTCGCTCCTAATTCTTTGCATGGGATTCAACATGCTACTAACTTTCTGAAACGAGATGTTAGTTGAATGAAGCATTCGGCACAGGGTTATCTGACAGAATTGAGCCTAAGGCACCAAGCCGTTAGTATTGCGGAATGGATTCAACATGCTGCTACCTTTTTGAAACGAGATGTTAGTTACAGGAAGCATTGCCCACAGTGTTGATGGGCATAGTTGAGCGTAAGGCACTTCGCTCCTAGTTCTGCACATGGGATTCAACTAGATGCTCACTTTCTGAAACGAGATGTTGAATGAAGCGTTCACCACAGTATTATCTCACAGAGTTGAGCATAAGGCACTTCGGTCCTAGTTCTGCGCATGGGATTCAACAAAGCTACTGAAGTTCTGAAACAAGATGTTAGTTGAATGACGCATTACCCATAGTGTTATTTCGTTGAGTTGAGCATAAGGCACTTCGCTCCTAGCTACGGGCATGGGATTCAACTAGCTCCTAACATTCTGAAACCAGACGTTAGTTAAATGAAGCCTTTCTGCACAATGTTTTTTCCCAGAGTTGAGCTTAAGGCACTTCGCTCCTAGGTCTGTGCATGGATTCAAGTAGCTATTACATTTCTGAAACAAGATGTTAGTGGAATGAACCATTCACCACCGTTTTATTTCACAGAGTTGAGCGCAAGACATTTCTTTCTAGTTCTGCGCACGGAATTCAACAAGGTACTAACTTTCTAAAACAAGATGATAGTTCAATGAACCGTTTACCAAAGTTTTATATGACAGAGTTGAGCGTAAGGCACTGCGCTTTTAGTTCTGCAGAATGGATTCAACATGCTACTTTCTGCAAGGAGATGTTGGATGAAGGAAGCATTCCTCACAGTGTTATCTGAGAGAGTTGAGCGTAAAGCACTTCGCTCCTGGTTCTCGCATAGGAATCAACAAGCTTCTAACTATCTGAAACAAGACGTAGGTGGAAAGAAGCATTCCCTACCGTGTTACTTCACATATTTGAGTGTAATGCACTCCGTTCGGAGTACTGCATATTCGGTTCAACATGCTACTTACTTTCTGAAACAAGATGATAGTTGAATGAAGCATTCCCTACCGTCTTATCTGACAGACTTGAGTGCAAGGCACTGAGCTGTTAGTTCTGCGGATTGGATTCATCATGCAACTAACTTTCTGAAACAAGATGTTAGTTGAAGGATGCATTCCCTACCGTGTTATTTCCCAGAGTTGAGCATAAGCCACTTTGCTGCTAATTCTTTCCGTGGGATTCAACATGCTACTAACTTTCTGAAGCAAGAAGGTAGTTGAATGAAGCATTCCGCACAGTGTTATCTCACAGAATTGAGCATAAGACCCATAGGTCTGAATTCTGTACATGCGATTCAACATGCTACTAACTTCCAGAAACAAGGTGTTAGTTGAATGACGTGTTCCCCACAGTGTTATTTCGCAGAGTTGAGGGTAAGGCACTTCGCTCCGACTTCTGCATAGAGGATTTAAAATGGACTTACTTTCTAAAACAAGATGATTGTTGAATGAAGCATTCCCCTTAGTGTTATTTCCGAGAGTTGAGCATAAGGCACCTCGCTCCTAATTCTTTGCATGGGAATCAACATGCTACTAACTTTCTGAAACGAGATGTTAGTTGAATGAAGCATTCGGCACAGTGTTATCTGACAGAATTGAGCCTAAGGCACCAAGCCGTTAGTATTGCGGAATGGATTCAACATGCTGCTAACTTTTTGAAACGAGATGTTTGTTACAGGAAGCATTGCCCAAGGTGTTGATGGGCAAGTTGAGCGTAAGGCACTTCGCTCCTAGTTCTCCACATGGGATTCAACTAGATGCTCACTTTCTGAAACGAGATGTTAGTTGAATGAAGCGTTCACCACAGTATTATCTCACAGAATTGAGCATAATGCACTTCGGTCCTAGTTCTGCGCATGGGATTCAACAAAGCTACTGAAGTTCTGAAACAAGATGTTAGTTGAATGACGCATTACCCATAGTGTTATTTCGCTGAGTTGAGCATAAGGCACTTCGCTCCTAGCTCCGGGCATGGGATTCAACTAGCTACTTACATTCTGAAACCAGACGTTAGTTAAATGAAGCCTTTCTGCACATTGTTATTTCCCAGAGTTGAGCTTAAGGCACTTCGCTCCTAGGTCTGTGCATGGATTCAAGTAGCTATTACATTTCTGAAACAAGATGTTAGTGGAATGAACCATTCACCATAGTTTTATTTCGCAGAGTTGAGGGCAAGACATTTCTTTCTAGTTCTGCGCACGGAATTCAACAAGGTACTAACTTTCTGAAACAAAGTGTTAGTTGAATGAGGCATTCGCGGCAGTGTTATTTCGCAGAGGCGAGCATAGGCGCTTCACTCCTGGTTCGGCGCATGGGATTTAACTAGCCTCGAACATTCTGAACCACGTCGTTAGTTGAATGAAGCGTTTCCCCAGTGTTATCTGAGAGAGTTGAGCGTAAAGCACTTCGCTCCTGGTTCTCGCATGGGAATCAACAAGCTTTTAACTGTCTGAAACAAGATGTATGTTGAAGAAAGCATTCCCTACAGAATTACTTCGCAGATTTGAGTGTAAGCCACTTCATTCTGAATTCGGCGCATGCGATTCAACATACTACCAAATTTCAGACACAAGGTGATAGTTGAATGAAGTGTTCTCCACGGTTGTATCTCACAGAGTTGAGTCTAAGGCGTTTTGCTTCTAGTTCTGCGCATGGGCTTCAAGAAGCTATTAACTTTCTGAAACAAGATGTTAGTTGAATGACGCATTCCCCAGAGTGTTATTTCGCAGAGTTGAGTGTAAAGCACTTCGCTCCCACTTCTGCATTAGGGTTCATCATGCTACTAACACTCTGAAACAAGATAGTAGTTGAAGGAAGCATTCCCTATAGTGTAATTTCGCAGAGTTGAGCATAAGGCACTTCGCTCCTTCTTCTCTGCATGGGAATCAACATGCTACTAACTTTCTGAAACAAGATGTTAGTTGAATGAAGATTTCCTCACTGTGTTATCTCTCAGAATTGAGCATATGGCCCATCGCTCTGAAGTCTGCGCATGCGATTCAACATGCTACTAAATTTCAGAAACAAGGTGATAGCTGAATGAAGCGTTTCCTACCGTTTTATCTCACAGAGTTGAGTCTAGGGCGTATCGCTTCTAGTTCCGAGCATGGGATTCAACAGGCTACTAACTTTCTGAAACAGAGGATAGTTGAATGACGCACTCCCCACAGGGTTATTCGACAGAGTTGAGCGTAAGGCACTGCGCTTTTAATTCTGCGGAATGTATTCAACATGCTCCTAACTGTCTGAAACAAGATGTAGGTTGAAGGAAGCATTCCCCCCAGTGCTACTTCGCAGAGTTGAGTGTAAGACACTTCGCTCCAAGTTCTGCATATTGGATTCAACATGCTACTAACTTTCTGAAACAAGATGATCGTTGAATGAAGCATTCACCCAGTGTTATCAGACAGAGTTGAGCGAAAGGCACTGAGCCGTTAGTATTGCGGAATGGATTCAGCTTGCTATTTTCTGAAACGAGATGTTAGTTACAGGAAGCATTCGCCACAGTGTTATTGCGCAGAGTTGAGCATAAGGCACTTCGCTCCTAGTTCTGCGCATGGGATTCAACAAAGCTACTGAAGTTCTGAAACAAGATGTTAGTTGAATGACGCATTACCCATAGTGTTATTTCGCTGAGTTGAGCATAAGGCACTTCGCTCCTAGCTCCGGGCATGGGATTCAACTAGCTACTTACATTCTGAAACCAGACGTTAGTTAAATGAAGCCTTTCTGCACAATGTTATTTCCCAGAGTTGAGCTTAAGGCACTTCGCTCCTAGGTCTGTGCATGGATTCAAGTAGCTATTACATTTCTGAAACAAGATGTTAGTGGAATGAACCATTCACCATAGTTTTATTTCTCAGAGTTGAGGGCAAGACATTTCTTTCTAGTTCTGCGCACGGAATTCAACAAGGTACTAACTTTCTGAAACAAAGTGTTAGTTGAATGAGGCATTTGCGGCAGTGTTATTTCGCAGAGGCGAGCATAGGCGCTTCACTCCTGGTTCGGCGCATGGGATTTAACTAGCCTCGAACATTCTGAACCACGTCGTTAGTTGAATGAAGCGTTTCCCCAGTGTTATCTGAGAGAGTTGAGCGTAAAGCACTTCGCTCCTGGTTCTCGCATGGGAATCAACAAGCTTTTAACTGTCTGAAACAAGATGTATGTTGAAGAAAGCATTCCCTACAGAATTACTTCGCAGATTTGAGTGTAAGCCACTTCATTCTGAATTCAGCGCATGCGATTCAACATACTACCAAATTTCAGACACAAGGTGATAGTTGAATGAAGTGTTCTCCACGGTTGTATCTCACAGAGTTGAGTCTAAGGCGTTTTGCTTCTAGTTCTGCGCATGGGCTTCAAGAAGCTATTAACTTTCTGAAACAAGATGTTAGTTGAATGACGCATTCCCCAGAGTGTTATTTCGCAGAGTTGAGTGTAAAGCACTTCGCTCCCACTTCTGCATTAGGGTTCATCATGCTACTAACACTCTGAAACAAGATAGTAGTTGAAGGAAGCATTCCCTATAGTGTAATTTCGCAGAGTTGAGCATAAGGCACTTCGCTCCTTCTTCTCTGCATGGGAATCAACATGCTACTAACTTTCTGAAACAAGATGTTAGTTGAATGAAGATTTCCTCACTGTGTTATCTCTCAGAATTGAGCATATGGCCCATCGCTCTGAAGTCTGCGCATGCGATTCAACATGCTACTAAATTTCAGAAACAAGGTGATAGCTGAATGAAGCGTTTCCTACCGTTTTATCTCACAGAGTTGAGTCTAGGGCGTATCGCTTCTAGTTCCGAGCATGGGATTCAACAGGCTACTAACTTTCTGAAACAGAGGATAGTTGAATGACGCACTCCCCACAGGGTTATTCGACAGAGTTGAGCGTAAGGCACTGCGCTTTTAATTCTGCGGAATGTATTCAACATGCTCCTAACTGTCTGAAACAAGATGTAGGTTGAAGGAAGCATTCCCCCCAGTGCTACTTCGCAGAGTTGAGTGTAAGACACTTCGCTCCAAGTTCTGCATATTGGATTCAACATGCTACTAACTTTCTGAAACAAGATGATTGTTGAATGAAGCATTCCCCAGAGTGTTATTTCCGAGAGTTGAGCATAAGGCACCTCGCTCCTAATTCTTTGCATGGGATTCAACATGCTACTAACTTTCTGAAACGAGATGTTAGTTGAATGAAGCATTCGGCACAGTGTTATCTGACAGAATTGAGCCTAAGGCACCAAGCCGTTAGTATTGCGGAATGGATTCAACATGCTGCTACCTTTTTGAAACGAGATGTTAGTCACATGAAGCATTGCCCACAGTGTTGATGGGCATAGTTGAGCGTAAGGCACTTCGCTCCTAGTTCTGCACATGGGATTCAACTAGATGCTCACTTTCTGAAACGAGATGTTAGTTGAATGAAGCATTCACCACAGTATTATCTCACAGAATTGAGCATAATGCACTTCGGTCCTAGTTCTGCGCATGGGATTCAACAAGCTACTAAAGTTCTGAAACAAGATGTTAGTTGAATGACGTATTACCCATAGTGTTATTTCGCTGAGTTGAGCATAAGGCACTTCGCTCCTAGCTCCGGGCATGGGATTCAACTAGCTACTTACATTCTGAAACCAGACGTTAGTTAAATGAAGCCTTTCTGCACAATGTTTTTTCCCAGAGTTGAGCTTAAGGCACTTCGCTCCTAGGTCTGTGCATGGATTCAAGTAGATATTACATTTCTGAAACAAGATGTTAGTGGAATGAACCATTCACCATAGTTTTATTTCGCAGAGTTGAGCGCAAGACATTTCTTTCTAGTTCTGCGCACGGAATTCAACAAGGTACTAACTTTCTGAAACAAAGTGTTAGTTGAATGAGGCATTCGCGGCAGTGTTATTTCGCAGAGGCGAGCATAGGCGCTTCACTGCTGGTTCGGCGCATGGGATTTAACTAGCCTCGAACATTCTGAACCACGTCGTTAGTTGAATGAAGCGTTTCCCCAGTGTTATCTGAGAGAGTTGAGCGTAAAGCACTTCGCTCCTGGTTCTCGCATGGGAATCAACAAGCTTTTAACTGTCTGAAACAAGATGTATGTTGAAGAAAGCATTCCCTACAGAATTACTTCGCAGATTTGAGTGTAAGCCACTTCATTCTGAATTCGGCGCATGCGATTCAACATACTACCAAATTTCAGACACAAGGTGATAGTTGAATGAAGTGTTCTCCACGGTTGTATCTCACAGAGTTGAGTCTAAGGCGTCTTCTCTGACAGTGTTGAGCGTAAGGCACTGAGCTGTTAGTTCTGCGGAATGGATTCATCATGCTACTAACTTTCTGAAACAAGATATTAGTTGAAGGAAGCATTCCCCCAGTGTTATTTCGCGGAGTTGAGCATAAGGCATTTCGCTCCTAATTCTTTGCATGGGATTCAACATGCTACTAACTTTCAGAAACAAAGTGATAGTTGAATGAAGCGATCCCCACGGTTTGATCTCACAGAGTTGTGTCGAAGGCCTTTCGCTTCTAGTTCTGCGCATGGGATTCAACAAGCTACTAACGTTCTGCTACAGGACCTTAGTTGAATAACGCTTTTCACAGAGTTGAGGGTAAGGCACTTCGCTCCGACTTCTGCATATAGGATTCAACATGGTCCTTACTTTCTAAAACAAGATGATAGTTGAATGAACCGTTTACCAAAGTTTTATATGACAGAGTTGAGCGTAAGGCACTGCGCTTTTAGTTCTGCAGAATGGATTCAACATGCTACTAACTTTCTGCAACGAGATGTTGGATGAAGGAAGCATTCCTCACAGTGTTATCTGAGAGAGTTGAGCGTAAAGCACTTCGCTCCTGGGTCTCGCATGGGAATCAACAAGCTTCTAACTATCTGAAACAAGACGTAGGTTGAAAGAAGCATTCCCTACAGTGTTACTTCGTATATTTGAGTGTAATGCACTCCGTTCGGAGTACTGCATATTCGCTTCAACATGCTACTTACTTTCTGAAACAAGATGATAGTTGAATGAAGCATTCCCCACCGTCTTATCTGACAGTGTTGAGGGTAAGGCACTGAAGTGTTAGTTCTGCGGAATGGATTCATCATGCTACTAACTTTCTGAAACAAGATATTAGTTGAAGGAAGCATTCCCACAGTGTTATTTCCCAAAGCTGAGCGTAAGCCACTTTGCTGGTAATTCTTTCCATGGGATTCAACATACTACTAACTTCTGAAGCAAGAAGGTAGTTGAATGAAGCATTCCGCACAGGGTTATCTCACAGAATTGAGCATAAGACCCATCGGTCTGAATTCTGCACATGCGATTCCACATGCTACTAACTTCCAGAAACAAGGAGTTAGTTGAATGACGTGTTCCCCACAGTGTTATCTCGCAGAGTTGAGGGTAAGGCACTTCGCTCCGACTTCTGCATAGAGGATTTAAAATGGCACTTACTTTCTAAAACAAGATGATTGTTGAATGAAGCATTCCCCAGAGTGTTATTTCCGAGAGTTGAGCATAAGGCACCTCGCTCCTAATTCTTTGCATGGGATTCAACATGCTACTAACTTTCTGAAACGAGATGTTAGTTGAATGAAGCATTCGGCACAGTGTTATCTGACAGAATTGAGCCTAAGGCACCAAGCCGTTAGTATTGCGGAATGGATTCAACATGCTGCTAACTTCTGAAACGAGATGTCAGTTACAGGAAGCATTGCCCACAGTGTTGATGGGCATAGTTGAGCGTAAGGCACTTCGCTTCTAGTTCTGCGCATGGGATTCAACAAGCTTCTAACTGTTTGAATCAAGATGTTCGTTCAATGAAGCTTCCACAAAGTGGTATTTCCCAGAGTGAGCAAATGGCACTTCGCTCCTAATTCTTTGCATGAGATTCAACATGGTACTAATTTTCTGAAACAGATTTTAGTTGAATGAAGCATTGACCACAGTGTTATTTCGCAGAGGCGGGCATAAGGCACTGCGCTCCTAGTTCTGCGTATGGGATTTAATAAGCTTCTAATATTCTGATTCAAGTCGTTAGTTGAATGAAGCGTTCCCCACAGTGTTATCTGAGAGAGTTCAGCGTAAAGCACTTCGCTCCTAGTTCTCGCATGGAAATCAACAACCTTCTAACTGATGTAGAACTCCTAGTTCTGGGCGCGGAATTCAACAAGCAACTAACTTTCTGAAACAAGATTTTAGTTGAAGGAAAAATTCCCCACAGTGTTATCTGACAGAGTTGAGCATAAGGCACTGCGCTTTTAGTTCTGCGGAATGGATTCAACATGCTACTAACTTTCTGAAATGAGATGTTGGATGAAGGAAGCATTCCCCACAGTGTTATTTCGCTGAGTTGAGCGTAAAGCACTTCGCTCCTAGTTCTGCGCATGGGATTCAACTTGCTACTAACTTTCTGAAACAAGATGTTTGTTGAATCAAGCGTTCACCACAGTTTTGTCTCACAGAGTTGAACGTAAGGCACTTCGCTTCTAGTTTTGCGCATGGGATTCAACAAGCTTCTAACTGTCTCAACCAAGATGTTAGTTGAATGAAGCATTCCGCACAGTGGTATTTCCCAGAATTGAGCATAAGGCAGTTCGCTCCCAATCCTTTGCATGGGCTTCAACATGCTATTATCTTCCTGAAACAAGATGTTAGTGAATGAAGCATTCTCCACAGTGTTATCTCACAGAATTGAGCGTAAGGCCCGTCGCTCTGAATTCTGTGCTTGCGATTCAACATGCTACTACCTTTCAGAAACAAGGTGATACTTGAATGAAGCGTTCCCCCACAGTTTTATCTCACAGAGTTGAGTCTAAGGCGTTTCGCTTCTAGTTCTGCGCATGGGATTCAACAAGCTACTAACTTTCTGAAACAGATGTTATTTGAATGACGCATTCCCCACAGTATTATTTTCGCTGAGTGGAGCATAAAGCACTTCGCTCCTAGTTCTGCGCATGGGATTCAACTAGCTACTAACTTTCTGAATCAAGATGTTTGTTGAATGAAGCGTTCACGCACCGTGTTATCTCACAGAGTTGAGTTAATGGCACTTCGCTCCTAGTTCTGCGCATGGGATTCCACATGCTACTAACTTTCTGTTACAAGTTAGTAGAATGATGCATTCCCTCCGAGTGTATACACATGGAAATCAAAGACGCTATAATTTAAACAAGATGTCATTTTGAATGATGCATTCTGCTCACCGTTGTTTTAAAAGAGTTGAGAGATGGCACATCGCTCCGACTTCTGCGCATGGAATTCAACACCCTCCTAAGTTACTGACAGGAGATATT
>JAINVK010000475.1:0-16248 GCA_030068075.1 Paguma larvata
GAAAGAAAGGAAAGGAAAAGAAGAAAAGGAAAGGAAAGCATATCAGGTTTCCCCTTTCCATCCAAGTTGGGGGCAGGGAACGTGGGAAGCGGTCCTTCCAGTCCTGCCCCTGTCATTTTGGGGGTCCCATGGCTGCAGAGGTGGTGTTGGTCTTCCATCCTTCGTGGCCTTTTCGTGGAAAGTGCTTGGTGAAGAACACAGGTCTCTCTCTCTACTCACCCCAACTTCCTACATCTCCTATTCATCCCTCGATGCCTCCCGAAGGAAAGAAGAGAAAGGAAAGGAAAGGAATTGACAGAGAAAGAAAAGAAAAGGAAGGACAAACAAGGAAAGGGAAGGAGAGGGAAGGAGAGGGAAGGGGAGGGAAGGGGAGGGAAGGGGAGGGAAGGGAGGGACAGAGGGGAGGGGAGAAGGGGAGGGGAGAGAAGGGGAGGGGAGAGAAGGGGAGGGGAGAGAAGAGGGAGAGGGGAGGGAGAGAGAAGGGGAGGGAGGGAAGGGGAGGGAAGGGAAGGGAAGGGAAGGGAAGGGAAAAGGAAGGAAAGGAAAGGAAAGGAAGAAAAGGAAAGGAAAGGAAAGGAAAGGAAAGGATAGGATAGGAAAGGAAAGGATAGGAAAGGAAAGGAAGGAAAGGAATGGAAAGGAATGACAGAGAAAGAAAAGAAAAGGAAAGAAAGACAAGGAAAGGAAACAGAGAAGACAGAGACGGAAAGGAAAGGAAAGGAAATGGAAGGAAAGGGAAGGAAAGGGAATGGAAGGAAAGGGAAAGAAAGGGAATGGAAGGAAAGGGAAGGGAAGGGAAAGGGTAGGGAAGGAAAGGAAAGGGGTGGGGACGGGAGGGGACGGGAGTGAAGGGGAGTAAAGGGAGGGAAAGAGAAGAAGGGAGGGAAGGGAAGGGAAGGGAAGGGAAGGGAAGGGAAGGAAAGGAAAGGAAAGGAATGGAAAGGAATGGAAAGGAATGGAAAAGGAATGACAGAGAAAGAAAGGAAAAGGAAAGAACAGACAACGAAAGGAAACAGAGAAGGAAAGACAGAGAAGGAAAGGTAAAAAAGGGAATGGAAGGACAGTTAAGGAAAGAGAAGGAAAGGGAAGGGAAGGGAAGGAAAGGGAAGGAAAGGAAAGGAAAGGAAAGTTGGTAAAGGAAAAGAAAGGAAAGGAAAGTTAGGAAAGGAAAGGAAAGGAAAAGAATGGAAAGGGAAAGGAAAGGAAAAGAAAGGAAAGGAAACAGAGAAGGAAAGACAGAGAAGGAAAGGAAAAGAAAGGAAAGGAATGACAGATAAGAAAAGCAAAGGAAGGACAGACAAGGAAAGGAAACAGAGAAGGAAAGACAGAGAAGGAAGATAGGAAAGGAAAGGAAAGGAAAGGAAAGGAAAGGAAAGGAAAGGAAAGGAAAGGAAAGGGGAAGGGAGGGGAGGGGAGGAGGAGGGGAGGGGAGGGGGAGGGAGGGAGGGGAAGGGAGGAGGGGGGAATGGGAGGGGAGGGGAGGGAAGGGAAGGGGATGGAAGGGAAGGGAAGGAAAGGGAAGGAAAGGGAGGAGAGGAGAGGAGAGGGGAGGGGAGGGGAGGGGAGGAGGGGAGGGGAGGGAGGGGAGGGAAGGGAGGGAAGGGAAGGGAAGGAATGACAGGGAAGGAATGACAGAGAAGGAAAGGCAGAGAAGGAAAGGAAAGAAAGAAAGAAGGGGGGTGCCTGGGTGTCAGTCCCTTGAGCCTCCGACATTGGCTCAGGTCATGATCTCACTGTTCCCGAGTTCGAGCCCTGCGTCGGGCTCTGTGCTGATGGCTCAGATCCTGGAGCCTGCTTCAGATTGTTTGTCTCTCTGTCTGTCGGCTCCTGCTCCTGCTCTGTCTGTCTCTCTCCCTCTCTCTCTCTCAAAATTAAATAAACATTAAAAAATGATCTAAAAAAAGAAAGAAGGAAACAATGAGAAGGAAAGCAAGAAAGGAAAGAGAGGAGGAAGCAAGCAAAGCAATAAAGAGAAGGAAAGCAAGAAAGGAATGAAAGGGAAGGACAGAAACAAAGAGAAGTAGAGAAAAAGAAAGAAAGAGAAGGGAAGGAACGACAGAGAAGGAACAAAAGTGAACGAAAGAAAGGAGAGGAGAGAGGAGAGGAGGAAGAAGGAAATAACGAAAGAAAAAAGGAAGGAAGAAAAGAAAGGAAAGCAAAAAAGGATAGAAAGATAAGGAAAGCAAGGAAGAAAGAAATGAAAGAGAAGGAAAGGAAGAAGGAAAGAAAGAGAAGGAAAGAGAAATTAAAAACAGAAAAGGAAAGGAAAGGAAAGACAGAAAAGGAAAGGAAAGGAAGGAGAGGAAAGAAAGGGAAATTAAAGAGAAAGAAAAAAGAAAAGGAATGTAAAGGAAAGACAAAAGAGACAAGGAAAGAAAAAGAAAAGAGATAAGAAAAGAAACAGAAAGAGAAAGAAAAGGAAAGAAAAGAGAAAGGAAAGGGAAAGAAAGGAAAACAGAAAAGAAAGGAAAGGAAAGGAAAGGGAAAAAAGGAAATGGAAAGAAAAGGAAAGAAAAGGGAGACAAAGGGAAAGAAAGAGAAAGAGAAAGGGGAAAGAGAAGAGAAAGAGAAGAAAAGGAAAGAAAAGGGAAAGTAAAGGGGATGAAAAGGAAAGAAAAGGAAAGATAGAAAGAAAAGAGCCAGAGGGGACATATGAAGGACTTCCACACAAGAAACTCAACTTTTCCTCCATGACCCCAGTTGACTGAAGAAGGACAGTTGTAGAAAAGTAATGAGATAGGGGCGACTGGGTGGCTCAGTCGGTTGAGCGTCGATTTCAGCTCAGGTCATGATCTCGCTCATGGGTTTGGGCCCCGCATCAGGCTCTGTGTTGACAGCTCAGAGCCTGGAGCCTGCTTCAGATTCTGTGTCTCCCTCTCTCTCTGCCCTTCTCCTGCTCATGCTCTCTCTCTCTCTCTCTCTCTCTCTCTCTCTCTCTCAAAATAAATAAACGCCAAAAAAATATTAAAAAAAAAAGTAATGAGATAAATTTTGACTCACATTTTCCAATGAAGAAAGGACTCCTGTAGCTGGAGATTTATAAAACATAGGCGTATTTGAATTGTCTGAGTGCCCCTGGGCAAGAGTGTTACAGAGGATCAAGAAATGGATAGTTATGCCAGATGACTCTGAATATCCTCATCAACCCAATGATTCACACTTCCTTTGTATGTGCACATATATTTCATACAGTCCAGTTTGATTCTTTGTGGGGTGGGGGGGAAGCAACAAAACAGCATCAGTGGTCTTTTTTTTTTTTTTTTCAGTATGAGAATGTCGGACACGAAGTACATGCACACAGGCACATTATATGCTATATATTTGGTAAAATGATATGTGGAAAATCTTTACCTTTGATCAGAGATGGTACATATAAAATTGGCAACAGAGTGGGTCATGTTGTCAAACTCCTACCAAGAAGTAGCCGTCAGTGATTTGGTCTTGCTTTTATACATGGAAAGAGACCCTACTCCCACATTTCTCATAAGTCATCACTAGTAAGATACAGTTATAAAATTATTATTAAATTTGATTTATGATTCCAAAACCATTTACCAACTGCCCACTTCCAGGAGAATGCATCACTCCGCAATTTTATGAATTACCTGGAAGTTCTAGACTTGCACATCCAATAACATACTATCTCCACTTGGATGCTTCACAGAAGTCCCATTTTTAGCATATCCCAAACTAACTCTTGACTTACATCCTGAAGATTTCCATACTTCGAGTCTCCCCATCAAAAACCGTGTAGCTCTGTCAACCGAGGTGCTCAAACCAAAACCCTAGGGGCCATCCTTGAGATCTCTTTTTCCCTCTCCTCTTAAGACTGGTTGATAACACCTTCACAACACTCATGGAACCATTCGCCTTTTGCTGTCTCCTTAGCCATTTCTCTATTCAAGGTAACCATCATATTTTTCCTGATCTGTTATGGCAGCCACCTACCAGTCTTCCAGTTGCCGCCTTCACTCATCCTTATCTATGCTTTTCAAAACTCAGTCAGAGACACCGACTTAAAGTATAAATCAAATATTGTCACTTCCCTGTTTAAATTCCTTCAATGATTTCTCCCAGTCACTTGGAATATTACCTTCCTACCAATCTACATGATGTCTGCTTATCTCTCTACCCGTATCTCATGCTTCTCATTCCTCCTCTCATTAGGCTTCAGACTGCTTTCAGGTCTTCAAAACCACCAAGTCTTCCCCATTCTATGTCCTTCAAATATTCTTTCTTCTAACTAGAATGTTCTGTCCCTACCTTTTCTCTTGCTGGCTCCTTCTCAACCTCAAGTTTTACCTAGATTTTCCCTCTTAGGCTCCCATGACAATGTCTCTCAAGTAGATTCCCTGGCCCACATTCCCCCATCCTGCCCGTTATCTCCAGCTAGTTTACCATTTTACTCATTTCCTCTTTAGCATTTACTAAAATTTATATTTCACTTATGTACATATTTTTTGGGGGATAAAACACAGGAAAGGAAAGGAAAAGGAAAGCAAAGGAAAGGAAAGGAAAGACAAAGGAAAGGAAGGACAAAGAAGAAAAAGATTAAGAAATGAATGGAGAGGCGGGCCAAGATGGCCGAGGAGTAGGGAGGCCCACTGGTTCCCTTGTTTTTTGAATTGAGAGGGACTGAAACAGAGAGATTCTCAACTCCAAGAACCTGGCCGAAAAGGTGTAGCAGCCTAGGGGAATGGAAGGAACATAGACAACGCCCTAGGACCGTGAGTCTAACGAGAACGGACAAAACGGACTCGGGAAACTGAGGTGAGGGGAGGGTGAGCCGGGGACAGCGGGGAAAGTGCTCAACATCCGAAGGAGAGGGTCAGAGAGGGGGAGACCACCACCACCCAGCCCCTAAAGGCAGGGCTTAGGAGGAGAAGCTCTGTGTCTAACAGCAGAACTCAGCAGAACCCCTTGTGTGGGGACCGCGGTGGAGGCACAGTCAGCCCGCCTCCCCCAGAGTTGCTCAGCCGCCAGCAGCGTGGGGAGCCAGCGACCACAGGACCCGCCACTGCTGCTGCCTGAGCAGGGATTGCGGGCCAGGCGCCGCTGCCGCCTCCACCCCCAGAGCGAACAACCGCGGGACCGCCTGGGCTGCTGCCGCCAGAGCGGGCAGTGCGCGCTAGTCCCCGCCGTCGCCCCATGGGGAGCCAAAAACCACTGGGACCACCGCGGCCGCCAGCCTGAGTGGGGATTGCGCGCTAGTGCGCCGCCGCCCTGGGGGGAGCCAGCGACCTGGGATCACCGCCTCTGCCGGCCTGAGCGGGGATGGCGCGCTAGTCGTGCCAACACCGTGGGGGGAGCCAGCGACCTGGGACCATTACCGCTGCTCGCCTGAGCGGGGATTGCGAGCCAGGCGCCCCCTACGGCCGCTAGGGAGGAACAACCGCTCCTCAGCGCCGCCACCGCTGTCTCCGAGCGGGGAGTGTGCACCAGTAGCCGCCTCCAGCCTAGCCTAGGGGGAGCACTCAGCGCCACCGGCTGCCAGAGGCCCAGGTCGCCTGCGGAGCACCTCTATACAACTATACAAACTATAGGTTTGTTCACTTATTTTTGAGACACACACACACACACACACACACACAGTGAAAATGACTTACCATAGGGGAAGGAGAGAATGGGATGAAAAAAAAGGGATAGTGTGTCAGATTAAACGTAGCCACAGATTTTTTGACATCTTTCCATCAAGAGGTGGAGTCTATGTTCCTCTTCCTTGATTATAAGTAGATTTGGTGACTGCTTTGACCAATAGAATTCAAATGGAAGTAAAAGTATGGCAATGTACATACTTGGACCTTAAGAGAAAGAGAGATTCCTCTTCCAGTCTCTTGGAACACTCACCCGTGGAGCCCTGAAATGCCATGCAAGAAGCAACTACTAGAGGTTGCCATATTGCTAGAAGCCTAAGGTAGTCAGGTGGATAGCCACATGGTAGGGGTAAGGAGTCAGGGGGAGGGGGTGTGGAGAGAGAGAGAGACAGAGAAAGAGAGATGTGCCAAAATGGCTCCTAGCTGTTCCTGGCTCCGGCTTTGGATCAACCTAGCTGAAGCCTTAGATATTGTCGAGAAGAGTCAAGGCTTCCCTGTTGTACCTCTTCTGGATTATTGACCACCAAAACATGAGATATGAAATAATAATACTAAATTATTGTTTTAGTCAAATAAAAAAGGAAAGGAAAGGAAAGTGAAGGAAAGGGAAGGAAAAGAAAGAAGGAAAGGAAAGAGAAAAAATGAAAGGAAAGGAAAGGCAGAGAAGGAAAGGCAGAGAAGGAAAGAAAGGAAGAAAAGAAAGAAAAAAGGAAAGCAAGAAAGGAAAGAAAGAGAAGAAAGCAAGAAAGGAAAGAAAGAGAAGAAAAGCAAACAAAAAATAAAGAGAAGGAAACAAGAAAGGAAAGAAAGGGTAGGACAAAAGAAAGAGAAGTAGACCTAAAGAAAAAGAGAAGTTAAGGAAAAGAGAGAGAAGGAACAAAAGAGAAGGAAAGGAAAGGAAAGGAAAGGAACGGAAAGGAAAGAAAGGGTAGGACAAAAAGAAAGAGAAGTAGACCTAAAGAAAAAGAGAAGTTAAGGAAAGAGAGAGAAGGAACAAAAGAGAAGGAAAGGAAAGGAAAGGAAAGGAAGGAAAGGAAAGGAAAGGAAAGGAACGGAACGGAAAGGAAGGAAAGGAAAGGAAAGGAAAGGAAAGGAAAGGAATGACAGAGAAAGAAAAGAAAAGGAAGGACAGACAAGGAAAGGAAACAGAGAAGAAAAGGAAAGGAAAGGAAAGGAAAGCATATCAGGGTTTCCCCCTCGGTCCCAAGTTTGGGGACAGGGACGAGGGAGCTGTCCTTCCAGGTCCTGCCCCTGTCATTTTGGGGTCCCTTGGCTGCTGAGGTGGTGTTGAGTCGTCCCTCCTCGTGGCCTTTTCTGCTGGAAAGTGCTTGGAGAAGAACACAGGTCTCTGTCTCTGACTATTCCTCCTCTTACCTTGCCTCGTCCCTCGCTCCCTCGCTCCCTGCCAAAAGGAAAGCAAAGGAAAGGAAAGGAATGACAGAGAAAGAAAAGAAAAGGAAGGACAAACAAGGAAAGGACACAGAGAAGGGAAGGGAAGGGAGGGAAGGGAAGGGAAGGAGAGGGAAGGGGAGGGAAGGGAGGGAAGGGAGGGAGGGGAGAGAAGGGAGGGGAGGGGAGAAGAGGGGAGGGAAGAGAGGGGAGGGGAGAGGGGAGAGAAGGGAAGGGAAGAGAGGGGAAGGGAAGGGAAGGGGAAGGGAAGGGAAGGGAAGGGAAGGGAAGGGAAGGGAAGGAAAGGAAAGGAATGGCAAGGAATGACAGAGAACGAAAAGAAAAGGAAGGACAGACAAGGAAAGGAAAGAGAGAAAGAAAGACAAAGAAGGAAAGGAAAAGAAAGGAAAGAATGGAAAAGAATGACACATAAAGAAAAGCAAAGGAAGGAAAGACAAGGAATGGAAACAGAAGGAACACAGAGTAGGAAAGATAGGAAAGGAAAGGAAAGGAAAGGAAAGGAAGGAGAGGAAAGGAAGGAGAGGAGAGGAAAGGGGAGGAAGGGGAGGGAGGGGGAGGGAAGGGGAGGGACGGGAAGGGAAGGGAAGGGAAGGGAAGGGAAGGGAAGGGAAGGGAAGGGAAGAGAAGGAAAGGGAAGGGAAGGGAAGGGAAGGGAAGGGAAGGGGAATGGAGTGAAGGGGAGGAAAGGTTGGGAAGGGAAGGGAAGGGTAGAGGAGCGGAGGGGAGGGGAGGGGGAGGAGAGAAGGGAAGGGAAGGGAAGGGAAGGAAGGGAAGGGAAGGGAAGGGAAGGAACGAAAAGTAAGAAAAGGAAAGGAAAGGAAAGGAAAGGAAAGGAAAGGAAGAGGAAAGGAAGGACAGATAAAAGAAGAGAAAAGGAAGAAAGACAAGGAAAGGAAACAGAGAAGACAGAGACAGAAAGGAAAGGAAAGGAAATGGAAGGACAGTGAAGGAAAGGGAAGGGAAGGGAAGGGAGGGAAGGGGAGGGAAGGGAGGGGAAGGGAGGGGAGGGAGGGGAGGGGAGGGGGGGAAGGTAGGGAGGAGGGAAGGGGAGGGAAGGGGAGGGAAGGGAAAGGGAAGGGGAGGGAAGGGGAGGGAAGGTGGGAAGGGGGGAGGGAAAGGGGGAGGAAAGAAAGGAAAGGAAACAGGAAGAAAGAAAGGAAAGCATATCAGGGTTTCCCCTGTTCCCATCTCAAGTTGGGGCAGGGAACGAGGAAGCGGTCCTTCCAGGTCCTGCCCCTGTCATCTTGGGGTCCCATGGCTGCCAGGAGGTGGTGTTTTGAGTCTTCCATCTTCGTGGCCCTTTTCTGTGGAAAGTGCTTGGAGAGAACACAGGTCTCTGTCTCTGACTCTTTCCAACTCCCTACCATTCCTCCTCATTCACTCCCTCGATGCCTCCCGAAAGGAAAGAAGAGAAAGGAAAGGAAAGGAATGACAGAGAAAGAAAAGAAAAGGAAGGACAAACAAGGAAAGGGAAGGGAGGGAAGGAGAGGGAAGGGGAGGGAAGGGGAGGGAAGGGGAGGGAAGGGGAGGGACAGAAGGGGAGGGGAGAGAAGGGGAGGGGAGAGAAGGGGAGGGGAGAGAAGGGGAGGGGAGAGAAGGGGAGGGAGGGAAGGGGAGGGGAGGGAAGGGAAGGGAAGGGAAGGGAAAAAGGAAGGAAAGGAAAGGAAAGGGAAAAGGAAAGGAAAGGAAAGGAAAGGAAAGGATAGGATAGGAAAGGAAAGGATAGGAAAGGAAAGGAAAGGAAAGGAATGGAAAGGAATGACAGAGAAAGAAAAGAAAAGGAAAGAAAGACAAGGAAAGGAAACAGGAAGACAGAGACGGAAAGGAAAGGAAAGGAAATGGAAGGAAAGGGAAGGAAAGGGAATGGAAGGAAAGGGAAAGAAAGGGAATGGAAGGAAAGGGAAGGGAAGGGAAGGGTAGGGAAGGAAAGGAAAGGGGTGGGGACGGGAGGGGACGGGAGTGAAGGGGAGTAAAGGGAGGGAAGAGAAGAAGGGAAGGGAAGGGAAGGGAAGGGAAGGGAAGGGAAGGGAAGGAAAGGAAAGGAAAGGAATGGAAAGGAATGGAAAGGAATGGAAAAGGAATGACAGAGAAAGAAAGGAAAAGGAAGAACAGACAACGAAAGGAAACAGAGAAGGAAAGACAGAGAAGGAAAGGTAAAAAAGGGAATGGAAGGACAGTTAAGGAAAGAGAAGGAAAGGGAAGGGAAGGGAAGGAAAGGGAAGGAAAGGAAAGGAAAGGAAAGTTGGTAAAGGAAAAGAAAGGAAAGGAAAGTTAGGAAAGGAAAGGAAAGGAAAAGAATGGAAAGGAAAGGAAAGGAAAAGAAAGGAAAGGAAACAGAGAAGGAAAGACAGAGAAGGAAAGGAAAAGAAAGGAAAGGAATGACAGATAAAGAAAAGCAAAGGAAGGACAGACAAGGAAAGGAAACAGAGAAGGAAAGACAGAGAAGGAAAGATAGGAAAGGAAAGGAAAGGAAAGGAAAGGAAAAGGAAAGGAAAGGAAAGGAAAGGGGAAGGGAGGGGAGGGGAGAGGAGGGGAGGGGAGGGGAGGGAGGGGAGGGAATGGGAGGGGAGGGGAGGGAAGGGAAGGGGATGGAAGGGAAGGGAAGGAAAGGGAAGGAAAGGAGAGGAGAGGAAGGAGAGGGAGGGGAGGGGAGGGGAGGGGAGGGGAGGGGAGGGGAGGGAGGGAGGGAGGGAAGGGAAGGGAAGGGAAGGAATGACAGGGAAGGAATGACAGAGAAGGAAAGGCAGAGAAGGAAAGGAAAGAAAGAAAGAAGGGGGGTGCCTGGGTGTCAGTCCCTTGAGCCTCCGACATTGGCTCAGGTCATGATCTCACTGTTCCCGAGTTCGAGCCCTGCGTCGGGCTCTGTGCTGATGGCTCAGATCCTGGAGCCTGCTTCAGATTGTTTGTCTCTCTGTCTGTCGGCTCCTGCTCTGCTCTGTCTGTCTCTCTCCCTCTCCCTCTCTCAAAATTAAATAAACATTAAAAATGATCTAAAAAAAAGAAAGAAGGAAACAATGAGAAGGAAAGCAAGAAAGGAAAGAGAGGAGGAAAGCAAGCAAAGCAATAAAGAGAAGGAAAGCAAGAAAGGAATGAAAGGGAAGGACAGAAACAAAGAGAAGTAGAGAAAAAGAAAGAAAGAGAAGGGAAGGAACGACAGAGAAGGAACAAAAGTGAACGAAAGAAAGGAGAGGAGGAGGAGAGGAGGAAGAAGGAAATAACGAAAGAAAAAAGGAAGGAAGAAAAGAAAGGAAAGCAAAAAAGGATAGAAAGATAAGGAAAGCAAGGAAGAAAGAAATGAAAGAGAAGGAAAGGAAGAAGGAAAGAAAGAGAAGGAAAGAGAAATTAAAAACAGAAAAGGAAAGGAAAGGAAGTGAGGGGAAGAGTAAAAAGGAAAGGAGAAGAAGGAGAGAGGAAGAAGAGGAAATTAAAGAGAAAAGAGAAGAGGAGAAAGGAATGTAAAGGGAAAGAAAAGAGAGAGACAAGGAAAGAAAAAGAAAGAGATAAGAAAAAACAGAAAAGAGAAAGAAAAGAGAAGAAAAGAGAAGAGAAAGGAGAGAAGAAAGAAAGAAGAGGAAGAAGAAAGAGATAAGACAACAAAAGAAGGAAAGAAAGAGAAGACAACAAAAAAGAGGAAAAGAGAAAGAAGAAAGAGAAGAGAAAGAGAAAATAAGAGAAGAAAAGGAAAGAAAAGGGAAAGTAAAGGGGATGAAAAGGAAAGAAAAGGAAAGATAGAAAGAAAAGAGCCAGAGGGGACATATGAAGGACTTCCACACAAGAAACTCAACTTTTCCTCCATGCCCAGTTGACTGAAGAAGGACAGTTGTAGAAAAGTAATGAGATAGGGGCGACTGGGTGGCTCAGTCGGTTGAGCGTCCGATTTCAGCTCAGGTCATGATCTCGCTCATGGGTTTGGGCCCCGCATCAGGCTCTGTGTTGACAGCTCAGAGCCTGGAGCCTGCTTCAGATTCTGTGTCTCCTCTCTCTCTGCCCTTCTCCTGCTCATGCTCTCTCTCTCTCTCTCTCTCTCTCTCTCTCTCTCAAAATAAATAAACGCCAAAAAAATATTAAAAAAAAAAGTAATGAGATAAATTTTGACTCACATTTTCCAATGAAGAAAGGACTCCTGTAGCTGGAGATTTATAAAACATAGGCGTATTTGAATTGTCTGAGTGCCCCTGGGCAAGAGTGTTACAGAGGATCAAGAAATGGATAGTTATGCCAGATGACTCTGAATATCCTCATCAACCCAATGATTCACACTTCCTTTGTATGTGCACATATATTCATACAGTCCAGTTTGATTCTTTGTGGGGGTGGGGGAAGCAACAAAACAGCATCAGTGGTCTTTTTTTTTTTTTTTTCAGTATGAGAATGTCGGACACGAAGTACATGCACACAGGCACATTATATGCTATATATTTGGTAAAATGATATGTGGAAAATCTTTACCTTTGATCAGAGATGGTACATATAAAATTGGCAACAGAGTGGGTCATGTTGTCAAACTCCTACCAAGAAGTAGCCCGTCAGTGATTTGGTCTTGCTTTTATACATGGAAAGAGACCCTACTCCCACATTTCTCATAAGTCATCACTAGTAAGATACAGTTATAAAATTATTATTAAATTTGATTTATGATTCCAAAACCATTTACCAACTGCCCACTTCCCAGGAGAATGCATCACTCCGCAATTTTATGAATTACCTGGAAGTTCTAGACTTGCACATCCAATAACATACTATCTCCACTTGGATGCTTCACAGAAGTCCCATTTTAGCATATCCCAAACTAACTCTTGACTTACATCCCTGAAGATTTCCATACTTCGAGTCTCCCCATCAAAAAACCGTAGCTCTGTCAACCGAGGTGCTCAAACCAAAACCCTAGGGGCCATCCTTGAGATCTCTTTTTCCCTCTCCTCTTAAGACTGGTTGATAACACCTTCACAACACTCATGGAACCATTCGCCTTTTGCTGTCTCCTTAGCCATTTCTCTATTCAAGGTAACCATCATATTTTTCCTGATCTGTTATGGCAGCCACCTACCAGTCTTCCAGTTGCCGCCTTCACTCATCCTTATCTATGCTTTTCAAAACTCAGTCAGAGACACCGACTTAAAGTATAAATCAAATATTGTCACTTCCCTGTTTAAATTCCTTCAATGATTTCTCCAGTCACTTGGAATATTACCTTCCTACCAATCTACATGATGTCTGCTTATCTCTCTACCCGTATCTCATGCTTCTCATTCCTCCTCTCATTAGGCTTCAGACTGCTTTCAGGTCTTCAAAACCACCAAGTCTTCCCCATTCTAGGTCCTTCAAATATTCTTTCTTCTAACTAGAATGTTCTGTCCCTACCTTTTCTCTTGCTGGCTCCTTCTCAACCCTCAAGTTTTACCTAGATTTTCCCTCTTAGGCTCCCATGACAATGTCTCTCAAGTAGATTCCCTGGCCCACATCTCCCCCATCCTGCCCGTTATCTCCAGCTAGTTTACCATTTTACTCATTTCCTCTTTAGCATTTACTAAAATTTATATTTCACTTATGTACATTTTTTTGGGGGATAAAACACAGGAAAGGAAAGGAAAAGGAAAGCAAAGGAAAGGAAAGGAAAGACAAAGGAAAGGAAGGACAAAGAAAGAAAAGATTAAGAAATGAATGGAGAGGCGGGCCAAGATGGCCGAGGAGTAGGGAGGCCCACTGGTTCCCTTGTTTTTTGAATTGAGAGGGACTGAAACAGAGAGATTCTCAACTCCAAGAACCTGGCGAAAAGGTGTAGCAGCCTAGGGGAATGGAAGGAACATAGACAACGCCCTAGGACCGTGAGTCTAACCGAGAACGGACAAAACGGACTCGGGAAACTGAGGTGAGGGGAGGGTGAGCCGGGGACAGCGGGGAAAGTGCCCAACATCCGAAGGAGAGGGTCAGAGAGGGAGGGGAGACCACACCACCCAGCCCCTAAAGGCAGGGCTTAGGAGGAGAAGCTCTGTGTCTAACAGCAGAACTCAGCAGAACCCTCCTTGTGTGGGGACCGCGGTGGAGGCACAGTCAGCCCGCCTCCCCCCAGAGTTGCTCAGCCGCCAGCAGCGTGGGAGCCAGCGACCACAGGACCCCGCCACTGCTGCTGCCTGAGCAGGGATTGCGGGCCAGGCGCCGCTGCCGCCTCCGCCCCAGAGCGAACAACCGGGACCGCCTGGGCTGCTGCCGCCAGAGCGGGCAGTGCGCGCTAGTCCCCGCCGTCGCCCCATGGGGAGCCAAAAACCACTGGGACCACCGCGGCCGCCAGCCTGAGTGGGGATTGCGCGCTAGTGCGCCGCCGCCTGGGGGGAGCCAGCGACCTGGGATCACCGCCTCTGCCGGCCTGAGCGGGGATGGCGCGCTAGTCGTGCCAACACCGTGGGGGGAGCCAGCGACCTGGGACCATTACCGCTGCTCGCCTGAGCGGGGATTGCGAGCCAGGCGCCCCTACGGCCGCTAGGGAACCCGCTCCTCAGCGCCGCCACCGCTGTCTCCCGAGCGGGGAGTGTGCACCAGTAGCCGCCTCCAGCCTAGCGGGGAGCACTCAGCGCCACCGGCTGCCAGAGGCCCCAGGTCGCCTGCGGAGCACCTCTATACAACTATACAAACTATAGGTTTGTTCACTTATTTTTGAGACACACACACACACACACACACACAGTGAAAATGACTTACCATAGGGGAAGGAGAGAATGGGATGAAAAAAAAGGGATAGTGTGTCAGATTAAACGTAGCCACAGATTTTTTGACATCTTTCCATCAAGAGGTGGAGTCTATGTTCCTCTTCCTTGATTATAAGTAGATTTGGTGACTGCTTTGACCAATAGAATTCAAATGGAAGTAAAAGTATGGCAATGTACATACTTGGACCTTAAGAGAAAGAGAGATTCCTCTTCAGTCTCTTGGAACACTCACCCGTGGAGCCTGAAATGCCATGCAAGAAGCAACTACTAGAGGTTGCCATATTGCTAGAAGCCTACGGTAGTCAGGTGGATAGCCACATGGTAGGGGTAAGGAGTCGGGGGGAGGGGGTGTGGAGAGAGAGAGAGACAGAGAAAGAGAGATGTGCCAAAATGGCTCCTAGCTGTTCCTGGCTCCGGCTTTGGATCAACCTAGCTGAAGCCTTAGATATTGTCGAGAAGAGTCAAGGCTTCCCTGTTGTACCTCTTCTGGATTATTGACCACCAAAACATGAGATATGAAATAATAATACTAAATTATTGTTTTAGTCAAATAAAAAAGGAAGGAAAGGAAAGTGAAGGAAAGGGAAGGAAAAGAAAGAAGGAAAGGAAAGAGAAAAAATGAAAGGAAAGGAAAGGCAGAGAGAAGGAAAGGCAGAGAAGGAAAGAAAGGAAGAAAGAAAGAAAAAAGGAAAGCAAGAAAGAAAGAAAGAGAAGAAAGCAAGAAAGGAAAGAAAGAGAAGAAAAGCAAACAAAAAATAAAGAAAGGAAACAAGAAAGGAAAGAAAGGGTAGGACAAAAAGAAAGAGAAGTAGACCTAAAGAAAAGAGAAGTTAAGGAAAGAGAGAGAAGGAACAAAAGAGAAGGAAAGGAAAGGAAAGGAAAGGAACGGAAAGGAAAGAAAGGGTAGGACAAAAAGAAGAGAAGTAGACCTAAAGAAAAAGAGAAGTTAAGGAAAGAGAGAGAAGGAACAAAAGAGAAGGAAAGGAAAGGAAAGGAAAGGAAGGAAAGGAAAGGAAAGGAAAGGAACGGGAGAAAGGAAGGTGGAAAGGAAAAAGAAAGGAAAGAAAGAAAGGAAAGAAAGGAAAGGAAAGGAAAGGAAATGAAAGAACGAAAAGAAAAGGAAGGACAGACAAGGAAAGGAAACAGAGAAGAAAAGGAAAGGAAAGGAAAGGAAAGCATATCAGGTTTCCCCTCGGTCCCAAGTTGGGGACAGGGACGAGGGAAGCTGTCCTTCCAGTCCTGCCCCTGTCATTTTGGGGTCCCTTGGCTGCAGAGGTGGTGTTTTGAGTCGTCCCTCCTTCGTGGCCTTTTCTGTGGAAAGTGCTTGGAGAAGAACACAGGTCTCTGTCTCTGACTCATTCCACCTCTTACCTTGCCTCGTCCCTCGCTCCCTCGCTCCCTGCCAAAAGGAAAGCAAAGGAAAGGAAAGGAATGACAGAGAAAGAAAAGAAAAGGAAGGACAAACAAGGAAAGGACACAGAGAAGGGAAGGGAAGGGAGGGAAGGGAAGGGAAGGAGAGGGAAGGGGAGGGAAGGGAGGGAAGGGAGGGAGGGGAGAGAGAGAGAAGGAGGGGAGGGGAGAAGAGGGGAGGGAAGAGAGGGGAGGGGAGAGAAGGGAGGGAAGAGAGGGGGAAGGGAAGGGAAGGGAAGGGAAGGGAAGGGAGGAAGGAAGGGATGGGAAGGGAAGGGAAGGGAAGGGAAGGGAAGGAAAGGAAAGGAAAGAATGGCAAGGAATGACAGAGAACGAAAGAAAAGGAAGGACAGACAAGGAAAGGAAAGGAGAGAAAGAAGACAAAGAGGAAAGGAAAGAAAGGAAAGAATGGAAAAGAATGACACAAAGAAAAGCAAAGGAAGGAAAGACAAGGAATGGAAACAGAAGGAACACAGAGTAGGAAAGATAGGAAGGAAAGGAAGGAGGGAAAGGAAGGAGAGGAGGGAAAGGGGAGGAAGGGGAGGGAGGGGGAGGGGGAGGGAGGACGGGAAGGGAAGGGAAGGGAAGGGAGGGAAGGGAAGGGAAGGGAAGAGAGGAAAGGGAAGGGAAGGGAAGGGAAGGGAAGGGGAATGGAGGTGAAGGGGAGGAAAGGTTGGGAAGGGAAGGGAAGGGTAGAGGAGCGGAGGGGAGGGGAGGGATGGAAGAGAAGAGAAGGGAAGGGAAGGGAGGGAAGGGAAGGGAAGGGAAGGGAAGGAACGAAAAGTAAGAAAAGGAAAGGAAAGGAAGGAAAGGAAAGGAAAGGAAAGGAAAGAAAGGAAAGGGAAAGGAAAGGAAAGGAAAGGAAAAGGACAGAAAAAGAAGAGAAAGGAAGGAAAGACAAGGAAAAGGAAACAGAGAAGACAGAGACAGAAAGGAAAGGAAGGAAATGGAAGGACAGTGAAGGAAAGGGAAGGGAAGGGAAGGGGAGGAAGGGGAGGGAAGGGGAGGGAAGGGAGAGGGGAGGGGGGGAGGGAAGGAGAGGGAAGGGGAGGGAAGGGGAGGGAAGGAAAGGGAAGGGGAGGGAAGGGGGAGGGAAGGGGAGGGAAGGGAGGGAAGGGAGGAAAGGGGAG
>JAINVK010000876.1:0-11260 GCA_030068075.1 Paguma larvata
TGTGAGTTCGAGTCCCGTCTAGTTTCTCTTGGTTCTTAGTTCAGCCTCGCGTTCGGCACTTGTGCTTGCGAGTTCGAGCCCCGGGTGGGGGCCGTTGCCGTGTGCAAGTTCGAGGCCCGCATTGGGCACTCTGTGTTTGCCATTCGAGCCCCGACTCGGGCCTGTGTTTTCGGTGGAGGCCTGTATTGGGATCCCGGGACGTGTGAGTTGGAGCGCCCCTTGGGGCCCTTGCCGTCTGCCAGTTCCAGCACCACATCGTGCCCACTCGGTTTTGGAAACGTCAGCCCGCGTTGGGATGGCATGCTGTGCAAGTTCGAACCCTGCGTCGGGCTCCCACGATGTGGGACGTCGACGTCTGCCTGTGCCTCTCAGGTGTGCCAGTTGGAGCCCCGCTTTGCGCTTTGGCGCTGTGTCTGTTGGAGCCCCGCGTCGCGCCCACTCGGGGTTCGAGTTGGACCCGCGCGCGGGGATGCCGTGCTGTGCAAGTCGAGCCCCGCCTCTGGCTCTCTGGTGTGTCACCCATGTACCCCAACATCGTCCATGTGTCCAGGGTGACACGCGTGCACCACATCATCGACAATGGAGGGTGTCCCCTTGCACCCGACATCGACGATGGGGGTGTCCCCCTTGGGCCCCAACATGGACGATGGTAGGGTGTCATGCATGCAGCCCAATATCGATGTGGGAGGAGTGTCCCCCTTGCACCCCAACTTGCGACGGTGGGGTGTCCCCTTGCCCCCCAACTTCGACGGTGCAGGGGTGTCACCCTTGCACCCCGACCTCGACGATGGTGGCGTCCTAGCCTTCTTTTCCAACCCTCGACGATGGGGGTGTCCCCTTTGCACCCCAACATCGACGATGGTGGGGTGTCATGCATGCAGCCCAACATCGAAGTGGGAGGAGTGTCCCCCTTGCACCCCAACATCGACGATGGGGGTGTCCCCTTGCACCCCAACATCGACGATGGGGGGGTCCCCTTGCCCCCAACATCGAAGTGGGAGGAGTGTCCCCCTTGCACCCCAACATCGACGATGGTGGGGTGTCCCCTTACACCCCAACATCGAGGACGGAGGCTTGGTCAGGATCGCACCCGCACCTCGATCATGGAGGGGTGTCCCGTTCACACCCCAACATTGACGATAGATTGGGTGTCCCCCTTGCTCCCCAACATCGACGATGGATGATGTCACGCCTGCACCCCCCTATCGACCCCTGGGACACCCAGAGCGAGAACAAAGAGGGGTGGTGTCACCGCTTGCACCCCACCATCCAGGAAGGGGAAAGCCCCAATCGGTGACGGGGGCACCCTCCATCGACGTTTGGGGGGTGTCACTCACTCGGAAAGCTCCCCAAGGACTCATGAGGCAGCCCCCGTCGACGATGAGTGGTGTCACGCCTGCACCCCCCAATCACCGAATGGGCACCTGCCCAATGACAGTGGAGGGGTCCACCCTGCCACCCCATCACGCTGGGGGCAACCACCAGGAGGTGGAGGATGGAGGGGTATCACCCTTGCACCGCCCATCGACGATGGGGCACCCCCCGGTCCACGAAGGATGCACCCTCCTTGGAAGATGGAGGTGTGTGAGAGCCGTAAGCCCCGTCAACGACGGGGGGACCCCTCTGGAGGATGGAAGTCCACCCCGTTCGACGAAGGAGGGGTGTGATTCTGTGCCGGCCCATCGACGATGGGGGCGCCCCATATGGACGAAGGGGCGGCCCCCATCGAGGGAGGATGCACCCCCGTTTGTCAATGGAGGGGTGTCCAGAACGCACCCCCACAGAGACGAAGGGGCACCCCACCGTCAACGATGGGGCCCAGACCATCGATCGAGGAGGCAGCCCCCAATCGGTGATGGACAAGTGTCACGCTCGAACCCCCACGTGAGGATACTTGCACTCCCCGAGCGACGCTGGACGGCGGTCCCACCTGCACCCCAGCATCGACGATGGGGGCAGCCCCCCAACCACGATGGAGGGGCGTCAGGCCGACAGTCCCCCATTGACCGAAGGACACACCCCGTTGGAAGATGGACGGTGGTCCTGCCTGCAGCACCCATGGACGAGGGGCACCCCCATCGAGAATCAGGCATCCCCACATCGACAAGAGAGGGGTGTCACACATGCACACCCCCACGGACATAGGGGCATGCTGCCTCGGAAGACGATGTCAGCACCCCATCGACGATTGAGGCGAACCCACATCAACGACGGAGGACGGGTGACGCACGGACCCCGCTGCTGGACAAAGGGGGGGTACCACCCTATGGATTAGAGAGGCACCCCATTGACGATGCAGGGGCGTCACGCCCCCAGCACAACGTTCCAGGAACGTTCACCTGTCCAACGGTTTGTGGAGACCCCCCACATGGACGAAGGACGGGTGTCAGGGCGGACATCCACGTATGGCGCAAGGTGTAGACAATTGCCGAAGGTGAGCCACCCTATCAATGAGAGAGTGTAGGGAAGTTGCACACCCGCGACGACGATGGAGGGCTGTCGGCCTTCACCACAAGTGGATCAAGGGGTTACCCTCCAATGGAAAATGAAATCGCTGTCGCCACCAACGGCTCGGCTCGCCCACTCCACCCACGGTGGAGGGGTGTCACGCTTGCGCCCTCCCCACCCGCGGTGGAGGGGTGTCACGCTTGCGCCCCCCACCCGCGTGGAGGTGTGACACGCTTGCGCCCCCGCTTTGGAGGGGTGTCACGCTTGCGCCCCCCCAACCCGCGGTGGAGGGGTGTCACGCTTGCGCCCCCCCCACCCGCGGTGGAGGGGTGTCACGCTTGCGCGCCCCTCCACCCGCGGTGGAGGGGTGTCACGCTTGCGCCCCCCCACCCGCGGTGGAGGGGTGTCACCGCTTGCGCCCCCATCGCGGTGGAGGTGTCACTCTTCGCCCCCGCGGTGGAGGGGTGGTCAACGCTTGCGCCCCCCCACCCGCGGTGGTGGGGTGTCATCGCTTGCGCCCACCCCACCCCGGTGGAGGGGTGTCACGCTTGCGCCCCCCCACCCGCGGTGGAGGGGTGTCACGCTTGCGCCCCCCACCCGCGGTGGAGGGGTGTCACGCTTGCGCCCCCCACCCGCGGTGGAGGGTGTCACGCTTGCGCCCCCCCACCCGCGGTGGAGGGGTGTCACGCTTGCGCCCCCCCACCCGCGGTGGAGGGGTGTCACGCTTGCGCCCCCCCACCCGCGGTGGAGGGGTGTCACGCTTGCGCCCCCCCCCCCGCGGTGGAGGGGTGTCACGCTTGCGCCCCCCCACCCGCGGTGGAGGGGTGTCACGCTTGCGCCCCCCCACCCGCGGTGGAGGGTGTCACGCTTGCGCCCCCCCACCCGCGGTGGAGGGTGTCACGCTTGCGCCCCCCCACCCGCGGTGGAGGGTGTCACGCTTGCGCCCCCCACCCCGCGGTGGAGGGGTGTCACGCTTGCGCCCCCCCACCCGGGTGGAGGGGTGTCACGCTTGCGCCCCCCCACCCGCGGTGGAGGGGTGTCACGCTTGCGCCCCCCCACCCGCGGTGGAGGGGTGTCACGCTTGCGCCCCCCCACCCGCGGTGGAGGGGTGTCACGCTTGCGCCCCCCCACCCGCGGTGGAGGGTGTCACGCTTGCGCCCCCCCACGCGCGGTGGAGGGGTGTCACGCTTGCGCCCCCCCACCCGCGGTGGAGGGGTGTCACGCTTGCGCCCCCCCACCCGCGGTGGAGGGGTGTCACGCTTGCGCCCCCCCACCCGCGGTGGAGGGGTGTCACGCTTGCGCCCCCCACCCGCGGTGGAGGGTGTCACGCTTGCGCCCCCCACCCGCGGTGGAGGGGTGTCACGCTTGCGCCCCCCACCCCCCCACGCGGTGGAGGGTGTCCCGCTTGCGCCCCCCCACCCGCGTGGAGGGGTGTCCCGCTTGCGCCCCCCCACCCCGTGGAGGGGTGTCCCGCTTGCGCCCCCCCACCGCGGTGGAGGGGTGTCCGCTGCGCCCCCCACCCGCGGTGGAGGGTTCCCGCTTGCGCCCCCCCACCCGCGGTGGAGGGGTGTCCCGCTTGCGCCCCCCCACCCGCGGTGGAGGGGTGTCCCGCTTGCGCCCCCCCACCCGCGGTGGAGGGGTGTCCCGCTTGCGCCCCCCCACCCGCGGTGGAGGGGTGTCCCGCTTGCGCCCCCCACCCGCGGTGGAGGGTGTCCCGCTTGCGCCCCCCCACCCGCGGTGGAGGGGTGTCACGCTTGCGCCCCCCCACCCGCGGTGGAGGGGTGTCACGCTTGCGCCCCCCCACCCGCGGTGGAGGGATGACGGCCCTACGGAATCTGAGGTTCCGTGGGAACCGGAAATGGGTGTGGTCTTCCCTCTAGGTATCTGAGTTCGAATCCCGCATGGGTCTTTTGCGCTTCCTAGTTCTCGCCTACTTCGGGCCCTCTGGATTGTGAGTTCGAGTCCCGTCTAGTTTCTCTTGGTTTCTTAGTTCGAGCCTCGCGTCTGGCACTTGTGCTGTGCGAGTTCGAGCCCCGGGTGGGGGCCGTTGCCGTGTGCAAGTTCGAGGCCCGCATTGGGCACTCTGTGTTTGCCAGTTCGAGCCCCGACTCGGGGCCTGTGTGTTTTCGGGTGGAGGCCTGTATTGGGATCCCGGGACGTGTGAGTTGGAGCGCCCCTTGGGGCCCTTGCCGTCTGCCAGTTCCAGCACCACATCGTGCCCACTCGGTTTTGGAAACGTCAGCCCGCGTTGGGATGGCATGCTGTGCAAGTTCGAACCCTGCGTCGGGCTCCCACGATGTGGGACGTCGACGTCTGCCTGTGCCTCTCAGGTGTGCCAGTTGGAGCCCCGCTTTGCGCTTTGGCGCTGTGTCTGTTGGAGCCCCGCGTCGCGCCCACTCGGGGTTCGAGTTGGACCCGCGCGCGGGGATGCCGTGCTGTGCAAGTCGAGCCCCGCCTCTGGCTCTCTGGTGTGTCACCCATGTACCCCAACATCGTCCATGTGTCCAGGGGTGACACGCGTGCACCACATCATCGACAATGGAGGGGTGTCCCCTTGCACCCCGACATCGACGATGGGGGTGTCCCCCTTGGGCCCCAACATGGACGATGGTAGGGTGTCATGCATGCAGCCCAATATCGATGTGGGAGGAGTGTCCCCCTTGCACCCCAACTTGGACGACGGTGGGGTGTCCCCTTGCCCCCCAACTTCGACGGTGCAGGGGTGTCACCCTTGCACCCCGACCTCGACGATGGTGGCGTCCTAGCCTTCTTTTCCAACCTCGACGATGGTGGGGTGTCCCCTTTGCACCCCAACATCGACGATGGTGGGGTGTCATGCATGCAGCCCAACATCGAAGTGGGAGGAGTGTCCCCCTTGCACCCCAACATCGACGATGGGGGTGTCCCCTTGCACCCCAACATCGACGATGGGGGGTGTCCCCTTGCCCCCCAACATCGAAGTGGGAGGAGTGTCCCCCTTGCACCCCAACATCGACGATGGTGGGGTGTCCCCTTACACCCCAACATCGAGGACGGAGGCGTGTCAGGATCGCACCCGCACCTCGATCATGGAGGGGTGTCCCGTTCACACCCCAACATTGACGATAGATTGGGTGTCCCCTTGCTCCCCAACATCGACGATGGATGGATGTCACGCCTGCACCCCCTATCGACCCTGGGGACACCCAGAGCGAGACAAAGGGGTGGTGTCACCGCTTGCACCCCACCATCCAGGAAGGGGAAAGCCCCAATCGGTGACGGGGGCACCCTCCATCGACGTTTGGGGGGTGTCACTCGGAAAGCTCCCCATGGACTCATGAGGCAGCCCCCGTCGACGATGGAGTGGTGTCACGCCTGCACCCCCCAATCACCGAATGGGCACCTGCCCAATGACAGTGGAGGGGTCCACCCTGCCACCCCATCAACGCTGGGGGCAACCACCAGGAGGTTGGAGGATGGAGGGGTATCACCCTTGCACCGCCCATCGACGATGGGGCACCCCCCGGTCCACGAAGGATGCACCCTCCTTGGAAGATGGAGGTGTGTGAGAGCCGTAAGCCCCGTCAACGACGGGGGGACCCCTCTGGAGGATGGAAGTCCACCCCGTTCGACGAAGGAGGGGTGTGATTCCTGTGCCGGCCCATCGACGATGGGGCGCCCCATATGGACGAAGGGGCGGCCCCCATCGAGGGAGGATGCACCCCCGTTTGTCAATGGAGGGGTGTCCAGAACGCACCCCCACAGAGACGAAGGGGCACCCCACCGTCAACGATGGGGCCCAGACCATCGATCGAGGAGGCAGCCCCCAATCGGTGATGGACAAGTGTCACGCTCGAACCCCCACGTGAGGATACTTGCACTCCCCGAGCGACGCTGGACGGCGGTCCCACCTGCACCCCAGCATCGACGATGGGGGCAGCCCCCCAACCACGATGGAGGGGCGTCAGGCCGACAGTCCCCCATTGACCGAAGGACACACCCCGTTGGAAGATGGACGGTGGTCCTGCCTGCAGCACCCATGGACGAGGGGCACCCCCATCGAGAATCAGGCATCCCCACATCGACAAGAGAGGGGTGTCACACATGCACACCCCCACGGACATAGGGGCATGCTGCCTCGGAAGACGGTGTCAGCACCCCATCGACGATTGAGGCGAACCCACATCAACGACGGAGACGGGTGACGCACGGACCCCGCTGCTGGACAAAGGGGGGGTACCACCCTATGGATTAGAGAGGCACCCCATTGACGATGCAGGGGCGTCACGCCCCCAGCACACGTTCCAGGAACGTTCACCTGTCCAACGGTTGTGGAGACCCCCCACATGGACGAAGGACGGGTGTCAGGCGGACATCCACGTATGGCGCAAGGTGTACAATTGCCGAAGGTGAGCCACCCTATCAATGAGAGAGTGTAGGGAAGTTGCACCCCGCGACGACGATGGAGGGCTGTCGGCCTTCACCACAAGTGGATCAAGGGGTACCCTCCAATGGAAAATGAAATCGCTGTCGCCACCAACGCTTGCGCCCCCCCACCCACGGTGGAGGGGTGTCACGCTTGCGCCCCCCCACCCACGGTGGAGGGGTGTCACGCTTGCGCCCCCCCACCCACGGTGGAGGGGTGTCACGCTTGCGCCCCCCCCACCCGCGGTGGAGGGGTGTCACGCTTGCGCCCCCCCACCCACGGTGGAGGGGTGTCACGCTTGCGCCCCCCCACCCACGGTGGAGGGGTGTCACGCTTGCGCCCCCCCACCCACGGTGGAGGGGTGTCACGCTTGCGCCCCCCCACCCACGGTGGAGGGGTGTCACGCTTGCGCCCCCCCACCCACGGTGGAGGGTGTCACGCTTGCGCCCCCCCCACCCACGGTGGAGGGGTGTCACGCTTGCGCCCCCCCACCCACGGTGGAGGGGTGTCACGCTTGCCCCCCCACCCACGGTGGAGGGGTGTCACGCTTGCGCCCCCCCACCCACACGGTGGAGGGGTGTCACGCTTGCGCCCCCCCACCCACGGTGGAGGGGTGTCACGCTTGCGCCCCCCACCCACGGTGGAGGGTGTCACGCTTGCGCCCCCCCCACCCACGGTGGAGGGGTGTCACGCTTGCGCCCCCCCCACCCACGGTGGAGGGGTGTCACGCTTGCGCCCCCCCACCCACGGTGGAGGGGTGTCACGCTTGCGCCCCCCCCACCCACGGTGGAGGGGTGTCACGCTTGCGCCCCCCCCACCCACGGTGGAGGGGTGTCACGCTTGCGCCCCCCCCACCCACGGTGGAGGGGTGTCACGCTTGCGCCCCCCCCACCCACGGTGGAGGGGTGTCACGCTTGCGCCCCCCCCACCCACGGTGGAGGGGTGTCACGCTTGCGCCCCCCCCACCCACGGTGGAGGGGTGTCACGCTTGCGCCCCCCCCACCCACGGTGGAGGGTGTCACGCTTGCGCCCCCCCACCCACGGTGGAGGGGTGTCACGCTTGCGCCCCCCCACCCACGGTGGAGGGGTGTCACGCTTGCGCCCCCCCCACCCACGGTGGAGGGGTGTCACGCTTGCGCCCCCCCCCACCCACGGTGGAGGGGTGTCACGCTTGCGCCCCCCCCACCCACGGTGGAGGGTGTCACGCTTGCGCCCCCCCACCCACGGTGGAGGGGTGTCACGCTTGCGGCCCCCCCACCACGGTGGAGGGGTGTCACGCTTGCGCCCCCCCACCCACGGTGGAGGGGTGTCACGCTTGCGCCCCCCACCCCACGGTGGAGGGGTGTCACGCTTGCGCCCCCCCACCCACGGTGGAGGGGTGTCACGCTTGCGCCCCCCCCACCCCACGGTGGAGGGGTGTCCACGCTTGCGCCCCCCCACCCACGGTGGAGGGGTGTCACGCTTGCGCCCCCCCCACCCACGGTGGAGGGGTGTCACGCTTGCGCCCCCCCACCCCAACGGGTGGGGGAGGTGTCCACGCTTGCGCCCCCCCCACCCACACGTTGGAGGGGTGTCACGCTTGCGCCCCCCCACCCCGGTGGAGGGGTGTCACGCTTGCGCCCCCCCCACCCACGGTGGAGGGGTGTCACGCTTGCGCCCCCCCACCCACGGTGGAGGGGTGTCACGCTTGCGCCCCCCCCACCCACGGTGGAGGGGTGTCACGCTTGCGCCCCCCCCACCCACGGTGGAGGGGTGTCACGCTTGCGCCCCCCCCACCCACGGTGGAGGGTTGTCACGCTTGCGCCCCCCCACCCACGGTGGAGGGTGTCACGCTTGCGCCCCCCCACCCACGGTGGAGGGGTGTCACGCTTGCGCCCCCCCACCCACGGTGGAGGGGTGTCACGCTTGCGCCCCCCACCCACGGTGGAGGGGTGTCACGCTTGCGCCCCCCCACCCACGGTGGAGGGGTGTCACGCTTGCGCCCCCCCCCCCGGTGGAGGGGTGTCACGCTTGCGCCCCCCCACCCACGGTGGAGGGGTGTCACGCTTGCGCCCCCCCACCCACGGTGGAGGGGTGTCACGCTTGCGCCCCCCCACCCACGGTGGAGGGTGTCACGCTTGCGCCCCCCCACCCACGGTGGAGGGGTGTCACGCTTGCGCCCCCCCACCCACGGTGGAGGGGTGTCACGCTTGCGCCCCCCCACCCACGGTGGAGGGTGTCACGCTTGCGCCCCCCCACCCACGGTGGAGGGGTGTCACGCTTGCGCCCCCCCACCCACGGTGGAGGGTGTCACGCTTGCGCCCCCCCCACCCACGGTGGAGGGGTGTCACGCTTGCGCCCACCCCCCCCCACCCACGGTGGAGGGGTGTCACGCATGCGCCCCCCCACCCACGGTGGAGGGGTGTTCACGCTTGCGCCCCCCCACCCACGGTGGAGGGGTGTCACGCTTGCGCCCCCCCCACCCACGGTGGAGGGGTGTCACGCTTGCGCCCCCCCACCCACGGTGGAGGGGTGTCACGCTTGCGCCCCCCCACCCACGGTGGAGGGGTGTCACGCTTGCGCCCCCCCACCCACGGTGGAGGGTGTCACGCTTGCGCCCCCCCCACCACGGTGGAGGGGTGTCACGCTTGCGCCCCCCCCCCACCCACGGTGGAGGGGTGTCACGCTTGCGCCCCCCCCCCCACGGTGGAGGGGTGTCACGCTTGCGCCCCCCCACCCACGGTGGAGGGGTGTCACGCTTGCGCCCCCCCACCCACGGTGGAGGGGTGTCACGCTTGCGCCCCCCCACCCACGGTGGAGGGGTGTCACGCTTGCGCCCCCCCACCCACGGTGGAGGGTGTCACGGCTTGCGCCCCCCCACCCACGGTGGAGGGGTGTCACGCTTGCGCCCCCCCCACCCACGGTGGAGGGGTGTGCACGCTTGCGCCCCCCCACCCACGGTGGAGGGATGACGGCCCTACGGAATCTGAGGTTCCGTGGGAACCGGAAATGGGTGTGGTCTTCCCTCTAGGTATCTGAGTTCGAATCCCGCATGGGTCTTTTGCGCTTCCTAGTTCTCGCCTACTTCGGGCCCTCTGGATTGTGAGTTCGAGTCCCGTCTAGTTTCTCAGTTCGAGCCTCACGTCTGGCACTTGTGCTGTGCGAGTTCGAGCCCCGGGTGGGGGCCGTTGCCGTGTGCAAGTTCGAGGCCCGCATTGGGCACTCTGTGTTTGCCAGTTCGAGCCCCGACTCGGGGCCTGTGTGTTTTCGGGTGGAGGCCTGTATTGGGATCCCGGGACGTGTGAGTTGGAGCGCCCCTTGGGGCCCTTGCCGTCTGCCAGTTCCAGCACCACATCGTGCCCACTCGGTTTTGGAAACGTCAGCCCGCGTTGGGATGGCATGCTGTGCAAGTTCGAACCCTGCGTCGGGCTCCCACGATGTGGGACGTCGACGTCTGCCTGTGCCTCTCAGGTGTGCCAGTTGGAGCCCCGCTTTGCGCTTTGGCGCTGTGTCTGTTGGAGCCCCGCGTCGCGCCCACTCGGTGTTCGAGTTGGACCCGCGCGCGGGGATGCCGTGCTGTGCAAGTCGAGCCCCGCCTCTGGCTCTCTGGTGTGTCACCCATGTACCCCAACATCGTCCATGTGTCCAGGGGTGACACGCGTGCACCACATCATCGACAATGGAGGGGTGTCCCCTTGCACCCCGACATCGACGATGGGGGTGTCCCCCTTGGACCCCAACATGGACGATGGTAGGGTGTCATGCATGCAGCCCAATATCGATGTGGGAGGAGTGTCCCCCTTGCACCCCAACTTGGACGACGGTGGGGTGTCCCCTTGCCCCCCAACTTCGACGGTGCAGGGGTGTCACCCTTGCACCCCGACCTCGACGATGGTGGCGTCCTAGCCTTCTTTTCCAACCTCGACGATGGTGGGGTGTCCCCTTTGCACCCCAACATCGACGATGGTGGGGTGTCATGCATGCAGGCCCAACATCGAAGTGGGAGGAGTGTCCCCCTTGCACCCCAACATCGACGATGGGGGGTCCCCTTGCACCCCCAACATCGACGATGGGGGTGTCCCCTTGCCCCCCAACATCGAAGTGGGGAGGAGTGTCCCCCTTGCACCCCAACATCGACGATGGTGGGGGTGTCCCCTTACACCCCAACATCGAGGACGGAGGCGGTCAGGATCGCACCCGCACCTCGATCATGGAGGGGTGTCCCGTTCACACCCCAACATTGACGATAGATTGGGTGTCCCCTTGCTCCCCCCAACATCGACGATGGATGGATGTCACGCCTGCACCCCCTATCGACCCTGGGGACACCCAGAGCGAGACAAAGGGTGGTGTCACCGCTTGCACCCCACCATCCAGGAAGGGGAAAGCCCCAATCGGTGACGGGGGCACCCTCCATCGACGTTTTGG